>VZSZ01010037.1:412049-540678 GCA_013398815.1 Ibidorhyncha struthersii
GGGGTGGGGGTGTGTGTGTCCCTCGGACGTACCCCGAAACAGCGGAGTGGGGGACGGGGCCGAGCAGCTCCCAGGTAGCGGTGTAAAGGCTGAGAGGTAAGCGCCAGGGGAGCATAAATGTGAGATTGGACCAACTAGAACTTGAATCCCTCAGTAAAGCCGTGGGGCGCTGAAGTGTGCATGGTTTGCTGCCGTGTTCGGTACTCCTTACCTCAAAACGTGAAGCTGAGCATCGGCCCCGCGTGATGTGACAGCTCTGGGATAAACTGCGCTCGGCTGTGAGCCTGTGCAGGCTCAGGTCGGCCTCATCCCATTGGCCTTAGAGAGACATCTTGGCCGTAGTCAGCAAAGGTGCAGGTGGGCCTGCTGGCAGACAGTAGGAGGGAGACTTTGAACCCCTGAAATCCCTAGCAGGGTATCACCTCTGTAGGTGTGGAAGGGCACGTTCCTCCCACGGACTGTGTCTGTTTTCTGTGGTTTGCAGATACCGGCTGTCACTCACGTGCGTTTTGCTGGCCCGAAGACGTAGATGTCCCCTGCGACTGAGTCCTTGCATGAGTGTTTTGAAGATGAAATGCTACATAAACTCTTAAAGCATACCACCTGAGGACATTGCTACCGACATGGACATCATTATTTATTTACGGATGCTTTAATCAGGAGGAGCTTTTTTGTAAACATGAATTGCTGGGCTCTTTCCTTGAGGTGTCGCTTCTTGTTTCATGCTATTGAAACATTAATCTTAACTTATTATGACTCCTTTGTGTTGGTCAGCTCTCAGGGACATTTCCCTAGGCTTGAAAATGTGGGAGCTTTCAAGAACGTGTCAATCGTGCCAACGCAAGCCACCTGTGGGCTGCCAGAGCGAAGTACTTTTTGTCATAGCTCAGTAGCTGTTGAAAGTATTATGTCCTGCACCCAGAGGTTTTGTGTTCAGGAATGTCCATACAGGTCATCGCCTTCTTCCTACAAGCTGCTTCTTTCAGAAGGCCTTGGTACCTGTATCACAGAGGACAAAAGGGACTTGCACCCAGGATCCTTCAGCAATTCTTCCAGTTTTATTTTTCATAATCACAAGGATTGCTTTTCTACTCCCCGTTCCCCAAGGCTTGCAGCTTCGTTTACGTTAACTGTATGGTTGAAACCTGAGCAAGAAGGTGTAATGTAAGTAGTATTGAAGGTGTTTACTTTCCTGGTGCTCTTAAAAAAATTGATCATTGTAGTCACGGTCATTATTAGCAAGCTATTTAAAATTTTAAAAAGGTACAGTGAGAAACTGTGACGTTTTAAAGCTGTATTTAGGTTGGGGTCTTTGCCAATGTCAAGACAAGTAGGTTCAGTTTCAGTGGTGTTGACTCAGATGACAGTCCAATTCCTTTCAGTGGGAGCTATTCATACATAATGTGCATCTCTTCTTAAAAATCTGAATTTTTATTTCCAATTCACATTCTTCTAAAAGCTGCTAGAAAAACACGTCAGAGGTTTTTGCTCTTGCTGCTTTCATGATGGGAAAAATTATCAAAAATCTTAGGAATTCCCCAACACAAGTTTACTTCTTAAGAACAAACAAGGAAAACCCCCAGATCTCCCCAAATGAATATTTCAGAGCTATAGAAGAGTGGTCATAGTTTTTCTGGATGATCTGGGGCACGTTGAGTGGATGAGAGATTATGTTGCTACTTTAACAAAAGATTCCACTGTTCAAACTGCTAGCGAAGTGTCACTAGTTGTTGACGAAATAGACATGGCTAAGCATGCTCCCTCTCTTATTTGCCTATGTGTCACATTTTTAGCAAACATTGCCATTTTAAGTGGCCCTTCAACTTGACTGGTCCCTTACTATAATGAAAAACTTGCTTTTTGAAAAATGAGTCACAAATCCTGCAAAAAAAGTTCCCTTCATCTATCACAAAATGCAGAGCCTCCTACTCTTTCTTACCCTAGTTGTGCAGATACTCTTTAAAGTGAAGCACGCAAAAAGCATAGTACATTCCTACAGAGTATATGTTACAAATGTTTTTGTACTTGTACTCATTCTTAGAACAAAAATAATGATCTGTTCTGTTGTAGCATTCTTGATACTTTCCATGATGCTGTGAAATAGCAAGTTGTCTAGGGGTGTGAAAATCATCAGAAACAATAGAAACGTCTAAAATTATAATGATATATGTAAAATTGTAGTCTGCTTTATGCAAGGATAATTACCTTTAAAAATATCAACCTAGCTGTAGAAATTGTGGTTATGGAAGGGAAATAAATGAGATCTGCAGAACAAAAGTGACTTTATTTTAGTCTTAAGTTAAATCAGCTCAGGTGAAGGTATGTGTAAAGGTGTCTCTGGAGTTTTGGCCAGACATGTCTTTTATAGATAGCATTTTTTATATAATGTTTGCATCTTGAATGCTAGAGACTCCGTTCCCAGGGTTTTCCTATGCCATGAGTTCATGTCCACACACATACGGGCAAATCAGAGTCTTTTTCAGCAGAGTATATGCCTAACTTGAAGCAGAAATGTCCTGCTAATTTCCAAGCAAGCTGTTGCAGTGATGCGTTGAGTGAGATCCATGAAACTTTTTTGTCAATGGGATAGGCTTTTGCTTGCATGGAGTCTAAAACAATGAAATGTATGTCCTTAGATTCAAATGATTAAGTGCTGTGTAGAAACCCGACTCTACCATTGTCTGATTTTCCATGGACTAGTGTAAAACATTAGCCTCCAATTGCTGCTGTGTTAATAACTACAAAATGTACGTATTCCTGTTCAGTGAGTTTTATAGATAACTTTAAAATCTGAATGTTTTTATTCAATTTTTGTAATAGATAAATTCATTCTTCTGCCTTGTGAGATTGCTGCTACTCAACATGTAGAAATGACAATGGTAGAGCCCAGTCTTGAAAACTGAAGTTGGACAACAGTTACTCCAGTGGACAGGATGATACGCTGCTCTCCAGATTTTTTTTTTTTCACTGTCCACAGAAAGAAGTGTGTTAATTTTCCTTTTTTCATATAAAGTAATACAGAGCTCCAGTTGTGGTGAAACAGTGATTGCACATGAATAGCCACTGAAGCTCAACACAGAAAGCAGTCTACAAAAGAGAAATAGCTTAACAGCAAGCTAAGATGTTTTTCCTTTTATTGTATTGGTTTAGTGAGTCCTTCAGGTTGGCAGGAGGAGTTTGACTTACCAGATGTCCTACATTTTGCAGTCCCTGATGGGGAATTGTCCCTATTAGATGTCATTTGTTGAGACCTTTTAAACCCCATTATGACAAAAGAGGGACTTCATGGAACTGGGACTTACTATAACAAAGTCTTTGTGCTGCCACCAAAAAACTAGGAAGATGAGCCAGAACCAGCCACTCATTTTACCAGTAGAAAAATTGAAAGTGTAACTGGGTATTTTGTTTAGCGGCAAAGTACATCTTACACGTGCCTCTTACATCAAGTACAGCAGATGCATGGTTTTTGGACATGCTATACTAATGTGTTTCCTTATGCCGAAGTTAAATGGTCTGGCTCCTAGAGAGAGCTTAGGAAAGAAGCTGTGAGTGTTGCTGTATAGCATCCTGTTGCCTCCTTGTAAAGACTGACGTTTCTGTTAGGCGTGTGCCCATGTAAGAGAATAGAAGGATTTTTCTGCTGAAGTTACTGTTGTTGGCCAAAGTGATAGATACTGATGTGAGGATCCAAAGTCTGAAGGCCCTTTAAAAATTGTGACATTCTGGGGGAGCAAATATATATGGATAATCAAAGACATGGAGATTTTTCTTTGTCAATTTCATATACCAAGTTTACTTATGTGAATCTGTGCAAGAATACACTGTCATACACAGAGAGAGGAAAATTAGGTTATGTTATGGATTGATTTGAAGCCCTAATGTTCTTCTAAGATGTGTAGTGTAGATATTTGTAGGTATGCTTTTAAGTTACTGCATATTGGAAATCTTGAAGAAAAGCAAGAGAATAGTGAGAAAACGCTGACATTTGTACTCCAGTCTTTAAATTTACTTTCCCTTTAGGCAGTAAGTGCAATAAGTGAGCAAAGCTCTTGTACCTGGATTTTATTCTTTCCCATGCTTCCTCTCTTATTGCATGTACTCATCAGTTAATATTAATGCTTTCAGTAAGCCTGCGTGTAGTTTCTAAGTAAGCCTTAACACAATATAGGAGACTATGATGATAACCCGTCACAGTGGAATAGGATAAGAATATGAGTAGAAGCATATATGAGTAATCATTAAAGGCAGCTTATATCAATTTAGCATGAACTGGGCTAACTGGAAGTTAGATGACCAGAAGATGTTGATGGTGGGAGAAAAATGAGCTGGAGCCTTTTACATGCAAAAGGGGATGGCCTGATTGTGAAGTGGGAAGCAGATGTATTTTTCTAAACTTTATTTATCTAAAGGACTAAAATAATATCCTATTACTTGTGTCCATTCAGATGTTTTACAGTAGGAATTGGACTGAAAGGGGAAGTTGCCTTAAGATACCATGCATCTGATTTTTGAACCCATGCAGATATTCCAATTGCAAGTGCTCCAGTTAATATGGGGGGATCTACAGTGCAGCTGTGTTAGGTTCTCTAGAATATTTTTCTCTTTGAAAGCTGACCAAGCAGATTTATGTTGTTTACTTTTTCTCCCTCCAGCCCCACCATAGAGAATTGTATAGTTAGGAATTGACTCTGTGAACTGCAGGTTACCAGAAGTTGGAAACTTCACAAAGAACAGTGGTTTCTCTCTGTGATCATGGCTGGAATGGAAAATCATGCTCAGAGTCAGAAATAATGCTTATGCTTATTTCACCTATGTTGGCACTAGTTTGTTTCTTTTTCCTTTTTTCTTTTTTTTTTTTTTTTTCCCCACATCCCTCCTCTGTTTCTGTCTCTTGATTTTTCTTGTTCAGGAGTGAGCCACAATTCACATTTGTTCTTTTCGGTTTTCAAAGTGATGTACATCAAGGTCACTTCCTTTCTTGAAGTCCTGACACCTTTGGGGATAAAAACAATGTGGGAATGTTTGTTTTAGATAACTAAAATAAACAAAAAACTGGATTATCCAATTATTGTTTATCCAGGAACTCGGTAAATCCAGTTCCTAAATATTTTGCTACTTAGCTGAGCCTTCCCTCACATTTATTATCTAGCAAAACTAGCATGTTTACAAGCAAACAAAACATTGAAAAGACCAGTTGACAGTCCATTAAGAAACGTATTTTTAGTAAGGTTTGGAAAACAAGTCTGCATCTTGCGTTATTTTATTGACAACGTTCCAGCAGGCTAAAATGGTAACAATTAAAATGAATTAATTGTTCTCTTGGATTTAAAGGTGAATTAGTGAATAATGGTGGTATGAAAGAACAGCCTTTTTGATACTTTTATAAACGCATAGTAGGTGAAGACGCTTATTGGTAGATAAGGTGTAGGGTTTTTTTTCTGAAATTTGTCTAAGTAAATCCTGGTCTCATACAAATTTTATATGCTTCTCTCTTGTGACTTAGTGTACTAATTTGGTCTGGTGTAACTGTTAAAACATTTGGCTTTTCATGGGTCAGTAAACGGAGGACTGAATTTCTCAAGCAGCTGAAATGGGAATGCAGAACTTTATTTTTGTTGTGCTGGTGATTACCTTAATAAAATACATAGCTGTTTCACAAGCCTATCTAGCCTGTGCTTTCTCAAGACCCTTGACATCACAGTGATTGGGCTGGCAAAAAAAAATCAGCAACTAGATATGCAACATGGGTTGCTATGGATGGTATTCCTTGTACCTTTCATGTCTGTGTTGCATTTGCTGTTGATGTGAAATCTTGGGGTGGGGTGGGGGGGTGGGCAGGGAAACCTAACAAGCGGCTGGATAGCCTTTTGGTCTTGATCTGGTTCTCTTAAGTTAAAGAAAGGCCATGTGAAAGGAAGAACGTAGGAGAAGCTGGTGTTGCTGCCACCTTACCTGGACAGATTTGGTGGAAAGATGGAAGCGTTATTTCCAGAACATGTCACTCATACAGCTTTTTGTGGTTATATTACATTTGCCTTGTTAGACTAAGGAAAATGTAAGTGCCTCCACACGATGTACTATGTTGCACAGCCTTGTACGAAAAGTGCAGCAGAGGCCTGCGCAGTGCTGGCCAGCCACTGTGGTTTCTGTCATGGAACCCTGAAAAGAGGAGGCAAAGTGGACCCCTCTTCTGCCTCACAAGTGAACTGGGGCTGCATGCACTAAATTAAAAAAAAAAAATCTCATAGATTAAGACAGAAAATATCCTTCTTAAAGTTTTTACACTTAGTACATCCTGTGACTTTCACTGTCACTGAGCATCTTCTCAAGAGCTGTATTTTTAAGGTTTATTTTAATGCATTCTGGTTAGCATCACTTTACAGGATAGCACCTTGGCAAGAATGTGTATATGTGTGTGCCTCTGACCTTATGTTGTTTTTCTTGGTTATTTCCAAAGGTGTGTGATAGAAAAGGCTATTGATGGGCAGACGGTGTTCAAACTCACAATCTCTGAGAAAGAGACCATGTTTTATTATCGCACAGTAAATGGTTTGCAGCCACCAATAAAAGTAATGACACTGGGGAGAATTCTTGTGAAGAAATGGATTCATCTTAGTGTGCAGGTGAGTAAAATAAAAACCATTTAAAATTTGTTGAAAGGTTTGTGTGAGAATGGTATAACTGTATAAATATAAAAGGGTAAACTGAGGGATGTAAATGATAACTCTTGAGTTTTGTAGGTAAGGATCTTAATTTGGGAGCTCATTTTGAGGCGATTGCTAATTTTGCACTGGAAAGTAATGCTGTGCCTGTTCTTCTGAACAAACAAGACTGAAAATTCTTACCCTTAAGAACGCTAGTATTTGGTGTGAAGAAAAGCTACTTATTTCTAATGTTATCAATAAGTCTTGGGTCTCTGAGATTAATTCCTAAAAAAAAAGAGAATGTCATCCTCATCTATACATCCTAGTATACTTGTCTTACAGAGGTGTGTCCCATTTAATTCTAAAATCATCTTATAGTGCACATAAGTAAACGCATATGAGTTTGTGCAGGATCAATCAAGCTAGTAAGTTAGTTATTACCTCTTATTTTAAAAATATGATTCAGAATTGTTAAAACACAATCTTTGTGTTCTAAAAGTCTTCTGTTGACATAACTTTTTAATAAGTGTACAAATATCCACTGAGGATAAAGCAAAATTGAGTTTGTTAAAATTTAAACTGTATGTACAAAAATCAGTAAACAAACACAGAAGAAATTAAAATTCAGTTATTTGCATGTCTTGTAATTCCCAACAGACACGCTAGTAAATTCTATTTGTCATCCAAGTTCAACTATTAATTATAAACCACAATTATCAGGTATTGAAATGTTTATCTTCTCCTTCCTTCATTTCCTTTATCCGTTCTATTAAATTTCATTTGGTTTACAGCACAATCAAGAATAGTTTTGCTGCTTTCTTGAAACTTGCTAAAAGGTATTGACTGTGATTTGGATTTTTAGTGCTGATCTTGTCACTTGTAAGAAGTATCTGAGCTGACGTCTTGATTTTTTTTGCAGTTTTCTTTTTTCTGGGATAACAGCATGGTAGTGCGAATAAGATTTTGGCTGTTGGATTAAAAGAGTGACCTTAAGGTAGAACTAATGAACTTTACACTTCAAACACTCCAAGGGTGCTATATAACTGCTGCTGCTGCTGTCAGCCACGTTTTGTACTAGCCTTAGAAACTGCTAAAGCCTGGGATAGCAAAGTGAAGAGTGAAATGGCTGGATTTAAATACACACATGTATCTTAAATTGTAGTACAAAGAACCCTTAAGGACTCTGTAGGATTTGGTCCTTTGTTTCTTTGGGGAAAGTTGTTCAATGCATAGCAGGGGACTGCAGGCTTAATATATTTTCTGAGTTTCGGAGCTCAGGGTAGAACCTTGCGTTCTGTGATTTAGGGTATTGTAGGACTCAGTTTTCCATTAAAGATGATAGTGGCTGCAGCATGATCCATTTAGCACTCGGTCTGGCTATGAAATTTTAGGCCAAGTTTTATTTTTTTTAGTAGCTGTCCAAAAGCATTTTTTTCTATAAATGGAGAAATAAATGGAAAACAAGAATACAAGAAGACCATACAAAAATATGCAAAAGGAACATTCATATGGAAGTGTCTGTGTTTCAGACAATAGTTGTACTTGATGATAATATATATTTATATATCATGATGATATATATTTGAATATTGGTGCTTCCTTAAGTTGATGAAAAAGTCTTCTGAAGATGAAGCAATATGTAAATTTGTAGGCATTAGTAATTTTAGTTAAAGGGAGTGGGAGAGCCTGGAGTTTATACCTAAAAGTACAAATCGCCTGATCTTACCGCAAGTGTGACTTTAGACTTCTGTGCCTAACCAACCTTCTCCCCGGGCGATGCCTATGTGGCAGGTATGGGCTCTGCAGTGTGGAGGAGAGACCCTTCTTGGGGCCGTAGCTGAGCTACCCTGGGGTAAAGGCAGCACAGGGGGCTGAGTGCAATCAATAGTGGCCTACTACTACTATGAGCTTGTCCGAGTAAGTCAGACCATGTAGACTTCCATGCTGTCTTGAGGCAAAACTGCCTCTAATACCTGTAAAGGATTAGCAATCTTAGTTCTGTGTCACTGTCGTAGGCATAACCTTTATTTGCTAGCAAAGACAGCCCTAGGACTGAGCTCTGTGGCTAGTAAACTAGGAAAGTTTGCAGTCATTCTATGGCCATGCTGGTTTTGAAGTAGGTATAGGCTTATCAGTGTAGTTGCTGTATAACCTCCTTCTACAGAAACAAAAAGGAAGTTGTTGTTGGATGTGAAATGTCATGTATGTGGCTGTAATGTTTAGCCACAAGCTATGAGGCTATAGAGAGGTGGGGGTTGACCTCTTCTCGCTAGTAACAAGTGATAGGACAAGAGGAAATGGCCTTAAGTTTCCCGGGGTACGTTTAGGATGGTTATTAGGAAAAAGTTCTTCACAGAAAGGGTTGTTAAGCATTGGAACAGGCTGCCCAGTAGTGGAGTCACCATCCCTGGAGGTATTTAAAAGACGGGTAGATGTGGTGCTTAGGGACATGATTTAGTGGTAGTTTTGGCAGTCTTAGGTTGATGGTTCGACTTGATGATCTTAAAAGTCCCTTCCAACCTAGACAATTCTATGATTAGGTTTAACTAAGCTAACAGTAGATTCAGCACCTTTTTAGGTACTTTGCAGAATTTGGAACATTGTTTGGCATTCTTTTTGTTGGGGATGTAGCCAGAGCTGGATGACATGTCCTGATGGCGGGGCAGAATAATCATTTTAGACTTGTTTGACATCTTGCCTGATGCATATTTTTGGACTAAAAGAAAACGATGTTCATTAATGTTTTTTATGGGGCAACTAAGTACTGTTTCTGATGAGACAGCTCAAAATGTGGAATGGATATTTTCATGCATGTAACAAAACTTGTATATGTGGAAAAGTGTAATTAAAAAAAAAAAAGGAGCAAATAGCAGCATTGCCATGTATGGAGTAGTAGGACACCTAAAAACATCACCTGTGAATTTAAGAAAACGTTTGGACGTGATGCTGCTATGCTAAATGGAATTTTATATAAAGAAATTGTATTCTCTTTGCATGAAGCATAGTAGGCAGAAGCTATTCAGATTCTTTTTTAAAAAAGTATGTACTTTTACAATTTTTAAGTAATATAATTCAGATACCAGTGCTAACTGAAGATGTATGTGGCAACAGCTCCTTTTTTTTAAATGAAAATGTTTTAACTTTATGACAGAGGTGTGGGCATCTAACCTATTGACAGTTGGGTTGGTTTCCCAAAAATTTGTCAGAAGCATTAAATGCTGCAATTGATATCCCTGGCCTTCAAGATGCATGGCTTTCTGGTAGATGAAGCATATTTAGTCCTTGTCTTCCCTGAGCTTTTTAACAGTGTAGCTTTTCTCTGAAATTCTGTGGTGGTTTAGGTCTGTGTGGGAAACAGAGTGGGTCAAAATAGTTACCTTGTAAATTGTATTGGATATAAATTTGACCCGATAATCTCCACAGCATATTGCAAAGTATTGTTCAAAGCCATGCACAGTATTGCATGTGTGACTGGTAGATAGGGAGGGGAAAAAGTTTTTGGCATGATGCCTTGTTGCTCAGTGACTGCAGACCAAATTACAGATATGTCTAATTTGGGGTAAGTCTGATTCAGGACAAACGTTTTTCACTGAATGCTAGCGCTTGTTAATATGGTTAGCAGATAGGGGTGTCTAATGGGTCTTACCCCTGAGAAAAAAGCAATACTTGTTGGCTGGGTCATGGGGAATTTATGCATCTTGTTTGTGACAGCGTGTGGATGAAGGACAGGAGTGGGCTGGCTGGCACACCCAGTGGCTGCAACCAAAGAATTGGTGATTGAGGCATAAGGCTTTGAATGCCAAGTTGGTGACAGGAAGGGGAAGGAAGGGAGACTGTGGGATTTGGTTTGATAAGTGTTCATGGCAGATTGGTGAATTATGTTTGGTTTTTAGCAGGTTGTAGTTTGTGAAGAGTGTGTGTGTGAGTGATGTAGCTGACCATGAGAGAGACTGCTCTGCCAAGGAGCTAGGGTCCAAGTCCATCTCTGAACGCAGGTATGCTTAATCTGAGACTGATTTGGGCTAAAGGTCTCCAAAAAGGCAAGCAGTCAGTAGGAGCTGGGAGCCTGCAAACAGAGGAGTTCCTGTGGTCAGGAGAAAAAAATGAAATATTTGTGCATAAATGGTACGCAAAAGACACCATGACAGATGAGTGTGAAGCACTGATTGTAGATGTGAAAGTGAGTTTAGAGAGAGCAGAAATATGGTGGGATGGCAGATATGTTTGGAATTCAGGTATAGGAGCATATGCCTATTCAGGAATGATAAAAAAGAAAGCTAAATGGTGGAATAGCACCAAATAGTAATTAAATGATAAGAGGGAAAGAAAGAAGAAAGAACAGCACGGATAGAAAATAATTTCTTTGGAATAAAATAATTCTAGGGGAAGAGAAGGCTAGTAAATGAATTCTACTGAGGTAATCTAGGAATTTAAATCCTTGGGTTTGGATTTAGATGTGTAATCCATTAGAGAGAACTACTACTAAGAATTGCATCATTGCAGAGACTTATTCTCCAGTTTATAGCTGGGAAAATAAAGTTCTGCTAACAAGAATAGGGCCAAAACATTCCTGTATGTTCTGCGTGAGAGGTTTCTTCATCAACTAGTTGCTGAATCAGAAGGTCTGGATACCAGCTTTGTTAAGTGATGAGGGTATGATTAGAGATGTGAGTCTCAAAAATAGTGTTGAGTATTCATAACTAGATTCAGCCAATATAGAAGAATAAATAGTTCTTTGGTTCTGTAAGTACACTCTTGGGTTTCAAAGAGAGCAAACAAATAGGACTACTTAAATAAAACAAGATGAACTGCAGAGCCCAGAGATATAATGGAAAAAAGGTCTGGAGGTTATTAAAAATAAAAATAATAGAATTAAGAGAAATCTCTGGCCTTTACCAAGAAAAATTGGAGATGTAGTACCCAGGCTTATCTGAGTGAATAAGCACCTTTACAGTTAGAGATGGCAGAGTCTGCAAGCACTGGGGACTGGGGAAGCAAATTCACAGAGAATGCTACATAGGAATAGAAATAAAACTGTAAAGACGTCAAGACTTTGCAATGACTGTTAAATGGTAAAAAGTTCTGAAGATTTTTTTGTGTGTGTGTGTAAGAAGGCAAGACCAAAAACTAAATAAATGCTTTACTTCTGTTTTCAATAAGGATAACCATAACAGTCATAGAGCAAAACCAAGCTGGGTAACAGAAATGAACATATGGAAACAGAAATGATCATAAAGAGGTAGAAACGTGAATTTGCAAGCTTATTGTGTACATGCTGATACAATCAGATAGTCTTTGTCCAAAAATTCTGACAGAACTGGTACATAAAATCCTTTGACAAAGAGACTTTATGCAAGTCTTCCAAGTCGGGGTGGAGCTATAATGCTTACATTTAGGAAGAAGAGTGTCATGCGTTGATGCTGGCCAGCAGCCAAGCATCTAGGCTGTCTTCATCCCCACCAGTGGAACAGGGGAGAGAATAGCAGTAGCAAAAGTGAGAACGGTCATGGGTCAAAATAAAGACAGGTTTAACAGCTGAAGGAAAGAGGGTGGGAGGGGAACAAACGATGCAAAGGCAGTCACTCGCCACGTTCCACAAGCAGACCGCTGCCCAGCCAGTCTCCGAGCAGCAGCCACCTTGGAATTAAAACCCTTGTGTCCCTAAAGTCCTTCTACCCCAGTTCTTATTGTGAAGCATGAGGTTATACAGTATGGAATATTCCTTTGGGCAATTTGGGTCAGCTGTCCTGGCTGTGTCCCTGCCCAACCTTAGTTTGCTACTGAGGTGGGATGGGGGGGCAGAGTGCAAAAAGAAAGGCTTGACACTGTTCCAACACTCATCAGCAATAGCCAAAATATTATTATGTTATCAATGGTATTGTAGCCACAAATTCTGAACGCAGTACCATACAGGGTGCTGTGAAGAAGGTTAACTCCATACCAGACAGAGCCTGTACAAAGAGGAAGGAAAAAAGATCTTGGCAATGCAGACCTATTTGTCTTGACACAGTGGCATATGAGGATTTAGAAAAGATCTTTGAAGGAATAGATAAAGATGTGGAGCTAAATGAAAAAGGGGATAAAATGCAACGTGGATTTACTAAAGATAGCTCATCACTGTCTAACCTCTTAGCTTTTTTTGATGAGAAAACTGATTTTCAGGCAAAGTAAATGTGTCGGATTTTCTCTGTCTTGAGTTCAGTTTAGTATTGATGTGACAACCCATGAGAAGTTGTAGGGTCAAAGGGAATGCTCATGGGAAAGGTTGGCAATAGATACTGCTTAAAGAAACTTGCTTGTAATCCTGGCGACAGGGGATGAGGAAGGCAAAAAAGCAATTGAATTCCTTGAGAATTAGTCTTTAGACCAGCCTTGTGTTATATTTTCATTAATGATCTTGGCAGAAATATTAAGAGTGTACTGATAATACTAGCTGGTAACAATGTGGAGAGGCATCATCAGGAAGAGGAACAGTAAGATGTCATACAGGAAGAATGGCATGACTGAAAGGACTAGGGTAACTGGCATGACAAAAAACTAGTATTATGAAATGCAACATAATGAACTTGAAATCCCTTACAAAATCTTTTGCTAAGTAGTTAATCATTAGAAAATTGCTGAACTAGTAGTCACAGGTAGTGATGATGAGTTACTGGCGTGATATTGCTACAAAAAAAGGCATGTGTTGGGGAAAAGTACCAGGAGAGGCATTCCCAGTAATGAGACAAAAGCATCATTGGTGCTGCTTCAGATTCTGGTGAGATTTTGTGCAAAATGTTGGATACAATTTCTATCATTCATGTTTAAGGAATATAATTCAGAATAGAGCTACTAAGCCTATAATGACTTAGTCAAAGACTCTGTGCAGGCCTTACAGAAGATGATTTGGAGAACCTTCATTTGGGAATTAACTATAGTGAAGATTAGGAATTCATACAGTTTTTGTTAAATCTATTGGAGTGTAAACACCAGGCAGAAAAAGAGATTATTTAAGTTGGAAAATGAGTCTGTTCTATTGCAGCAGAGTGTTTCTGAAAAAGCATGCTGATCAGGATAGCGAGGGTAAGAAAATGTTTGGGTTTTTTATGTATTTTGTTTTAATTTAAATTCAGTAATTTCCATAAAAAAGGGTAATATGGCATAGTACAGCTAACAGGAAAAGATGGGAATTTACATCAATCAATTATGTAGGTGGACTGTGGGATTTTTCTTCTTTTTTTCCCTTTTCCTGCAATATTGCTGTTAACAACTGCTGCCAGCAGGATGTTGGATGTGAGTCACTAATAGTCTTGGAATGGACTGTTGAAAAAGCTACTTGAAACTAGATGGCATCAGTCTAAGAGGAACTTCACACTTCATAGTTTATGCAGCCTTCTTAATATGCAGTATATTGTCAACAGAGCTATTGCCTATCCATTTCTTTGCTCTTTGTACCCAATAAATATTTGAGAAAAGTCATCCTTGAAAAGTACTGCTGAGGTAAGTTGAAGTGGATTTGCAACAAAAGTGAATTTTGACCATTTTTTCTGCTCTCCAATTAGTATGACTTATTTTTCTCTAATGATGTCTGCCTTTATTTTCCACTGCTTATGATTTGTAAATGAACTTATCTTTTTTTTTTTCAAATTCAAACAGTTGTTTTTGTTGTGTTTTTGTTTTGGTTTGGTTTGTTTTTTTTTTTTTTTTTAGGCCATAAATTGTGGATCCTGTTACCTTGAAATTACTGGCACTATTCTAGTTGATTTCAGTTAGTGAGGATCGAGTCCTTCAGGCTTCTGAAAGTTTTAGAGTCTTTCTGTGTGTCTGATCTTGATTTAATGAAATTTATCACTGTGTCTTTTTAGGTATATATTAGCAAAGACTCTGAAGGTACACAGTGGAGTAAAGGATATATAGCCTTAACTTAAAATAGTCTGATATGCACCAAAGTGAAACCTCAGGAAAAGCAGTATCTTAAAAAATTAACTTTTAAATAAATAAATTTGAAAGCATGGCAATGCATAATTAAGGCCAATTGTGTACCTCATTATCTCTGCATAGTGATACCAATATCAGATTTGTGCCACTTAGGAACAGCAGCTCTATTATGTATTTTCTTTTTCAGATTCACTGGTAAGGGTCTCTTACTTTCCGTTTGATACTTCAGAATTTATTTAACCAATTAAGAAGGGAATTTAAACACGAATGTTCAGATACAGCCAAGGCTGCTGAAACAGGAGATTCTATGAGAATATGTCAGACTGATGTATTTGTTTCATATTTAGTGTCTGCAATTACAAAAATAATCTTTTTACTAGCCTTTATTTTGCCTGATCATATCTATGTAACTCTGCCATGTTTTGGCAGAGTATAGCACATTAAAAGCTTTAGAAAGTAAGTTTAAAATCTAAATGCAGAGAGGTAACCATGACTGAATTACTCTCCTGGGAGGAAAATGCTCTTAGAGTGCCTATTGAAATCAGCATTATCATTTCAATACATGTCAAATATGAGTCATTTCCTAGTTTAGGCAAAATTTCTTTATAAATCTTTAAATCTTCCAGTTCTTTCAAGAAAAGGTTAAAGTACTTATGATTTAATGAGACCGCTTTACATCATAACTGTTTGACTATCAAGAGAAAACTTGTCCTTTCCAATTTGTGAAATCCTTTTATTTTCTGCACAAGTTTTTAAATACTTTAAAATTTATATTAAAAGCAAAGAACCTGAGACTTAAAAGCAGGGAGGAAAACATTTGCTTTATACACTCTCTTTGTATGTATTACTAAATACGAGGTATTGTAAACTGTATATTCCCTAACTTTAGTAAGGACATGAGAAGGCAAGGAAGCATTTTAATTTAACAAGTCACTTTGATCTCCTGTTTGAAGTCATCAGTTACTATCTATTAGGAGTACTTTGTCAGCCCGAAGAAGAGGAGAGGGAAGTTTGCATCAATTCTACATATTAGAGCTTCTTGTCCATTAATTGCAATTGTGTGTTGAAAATATTGAGGAGGATGCAGTCTGTCCATATGGTTAGTGCTATGTTCCCAACAGACAGCAGAAATAAAACACGTGTTACAGTCTGTGTAATGTATTTGAGTGTCTGTTTAGAGAACTGTTCATAGAAACAATGAGTATAGCTGTCTTGGCAACTGGTTCATCATTTCATCTGCTACGGTTGCAGGCTGTTCAGATACTGCTGCTTAACTTGCAGCCTTGGGGTTCTTTGGTATTAGTAACTTTCTGTGCTGCATCCAGAAGTCCTACTGTGGTGGTTGCCTCCTCTTCTCGTGGTCCATGGGTACTAGGATGTTGACTTTGTGTTGATTTAAAAGCTCTTTGTTGTTATCGCTTCAGCTCCTTGGGAAGCTGGGATATTTCCTAGATACCTCTCTCTTCTCTTCACTTACTGTCTCGTAAACTACTTCCTTTCTTGCCTGAATATGAGTTCAGGCAAGTTCTTGCATATTGGCAGGTTTAGATTTACAGTCTAACAGCTGCCTGGGAACACAAGACAAGGAGCTTCATCTGGGCCAAGATCTTAATTTCAGAGAATGCCAAAAATGCAGGTTTTGTCAATGCCATCTTCACTACATTTCTGGAAATTGCAAATGTTTTTTCAATTGCAAATGCAAATCCCACTGAAGTCTGTCCAGACTCTTATTTTATATACAGTAGGAATGGAATTCAGTCTCTATATGACCAATGCTGGGAGGAGGTAGTATTAAATGGTTTGCAGAAGCTATGCCTGATTTGTCTGGAGAGTTTCAGATGAGATTTGAAATCCATCTAGTTTCAATTTGTTTTATAAGTCATTTGTTTCCTTACACAAAAATATGTGGCAGCCAACTAAATTGTATTTTTAATAATGGAAGCACTATGTTAAGAATGATTTGGCTTCTTCTAATTTCAAATCTTTAAACATCTTGCAGTTCCTAAGGTTGTATTTTTGGCATCTGGTGCATTTTTGCTTTTTAAATTAATTTTTTATTTTTTAGATAAAAATGAGTAGAGATGAATAATGATTTGTGGTACTCTAGAATTGCGAGGAGTGGGATGTTTTGTTCTTTTTTTTTTTAATTAGAAAATAATTTTCAGTCTTCTTCCTAAGCATACCATATTTGTCTTCAGGATAATTAGTAATTGTTATTTAATATTGTGATGGCATATGAATCTAAAAGGTATGTCATACCATACAAAATTAGCTTGCCTACTTCTTTGAGGAGAATGTTTTGAAAGGTAAAGAAAAAAAGATGTTCTTCAAGTGTTCAAATTCAATGTTAAGCATAATGGTAAAAATTGGGTAGGTGGATTTAGAAGAACTGAGAGTCTCAGGTGTCTGCTGTTTAATAGCATCCTGTGGTCATTGGAATCAACTATTTTCAGATTCCTAGAAACCTGCAGTCCTACTGGGAGAAACATAAGCAAAAAAAAAAATTGTTTAAACTAGCTAGCCCTTGATTCTGAACTAATCTCTTAAATACATGTTTATGTACACCACTTATAAGTAGGTTCCCCGATACATATTGCTTGGTGTAACTTTAGGTATGTTTCTGTAGCTGTATGACTGCTCTTCCTTTTGTACATTTGCATGCCCTAGAGATGTGTAGGGAGCAAACTTTGAGAGATTGGAAGTAGCTGTGTGTACTTTATATGGTTGTTGGTGTAAAAGGTAAAGATGACATACAGGGTACATCTACATTATCAGTTTTGTGTACAGGAAGAGTTCTTTTTTATACAGGTTTGCCTTGTGTCTATTTGAAGGCTTGTGTTACTGAAAAGCTACTGATATGCTTGAATTTGATTCCTTTTTGGGGAGACCAAGCTTCAAGTTTTACACTGGAGTATCACCATTTAAAGCACACAGTTTGTAATGTGAGCAGAAGGTCCTTCAGCAGGTAGTTCTTGGCACGCACAGTGTGTGAGCAGAAAACTGGCAACTGGTTTGAACTTCTCTGGTAAAGATGGATCACAGATACCGAACCACTGTCCTTACCTCTTTATACTGTGCCAGTTGCACAGGAGATGTTTTCACAAGATACTTGAAACTTCTTTGATAAGAGTCTAAAAACTTCGTTGAGTATGGCCAAATAGAGCAGCTTCTGCTTTTCCTGGTTATTTAAATAACAAGTAATTACCACATTTTCTTCAGATTTCTGTAGCTTAAAGACAGAGACTTAAGTCAGAAGTTGATCAAGAAATGGAAGATGAAACTCAGATTGTCCTCTAAGAAACCTCTATTTATGTGTGAACTCTCATGTACATCTTGTCTTGTAACCTGTGCGTGCAGCAAATGGAAGGTGACATAAATTACACGTGTAGATCCTGTACAATGCAAAATCCGTATGTCCTGGTGGCAGTCCACAGGAGGAATATTCTGGTAAGTCTTCATGTATCACTTTCTCTTGGAAGCAAAGAGTATTTCTTGGCACTGAACAACTTGTCAGCTTGGCTGGAAAGTAGTAAGTTCTGGGATGGAAGAGGGGGAAGACCACCTCCTGTCCATGTATCTTGTTCCAATGGCTCAGCTCAGTAATGCTGTAACTTTTGCATTGTTTAAGAACCGCTGTATTGGCTTGACGGTCTGTCTAGGTACTCTTGTCTGAGTATGAAAGAAGAGTAGATGCTCAGAAACAGCTTTCTTTTAGATACTGTTTTCTGACAAGCAGTGTTTTTGGAGATTCTTAACCTAGACTATATTGAATAGCCACTAACTGACCTATTTTTAGTTTAATAGTCTAGTTCTTTTTTATAATTTATATTTTGGTATTGCTAGTATCTTGTGGCAATGAGTTCCTCATGCAATTATGGCTTTATGAAATTGTTCTGTATTTTAAATCTTCTGTCTAACAATTTGTTTTTGCCAATTTCTCTTGTCAGTTGCTTTCTATTTATCATTCTCATGCTATTTGATATTTTGGTTACAGAACTTGATCGCATGTTATAATTGGTTATAAACTGGATCTCTCCTTATATTGAAGCCATTCTGCAGTTTTGTCATCCTCACTGATCTTTTCTGAAACTTTTGGGGTTATACTATTATAACTTTGCGGATACAAAGTTTTGTGGTTTGTGGTTTTGTTCTTCATTTTTTTCCCCAATAAGGACTGTGTTTCCTCTTTGTCACTGAGCATTTTGCTCATTAGTGGATGACTATCTACAGTAACTCCAAGACCACTTTTTCTGAGCAGTGACACTTCAGAACTTAATGTTATGTTTACATAGTTAAGAATATTTTTCTCATGTCTACTACCTAGTGGTTAGTACATTTAGTCCGCTACTTTATTGCCTCTTCCTTAACAATTTTGAGTTCCTTTTGAAACTTTGATGTAAGGTTTGACTTTTACTGTCTGAAAGTATTAACAACATCCTTTTTCACCTCACTAACTAGGTTTTCAAGCCTGTACAAAATGTTAAATAGCAGACATTGTTGGAGTTACCTACTGATAAACTTCTGTCCGTGCGAAATGTGGCCATTTAATCTCTACGGAGTTTGAAACCTTTCTGGAAAGCCACTATGTTATGTTGATCAGTTCTTCCTTATCCACATGCTTCTTAACTGCTTCAAAGAACTCAAAGTTGGATCTTGATTTCCTTCCACAAAAGCCATGTTGCCTTTTCCAGTATACAGTATTTGTCCATGTGCTTTTCCAACCAATTCACTCTGGATTGACTAGATTTGATGGATTATCAGAACAAGTGCCTCAAGACCCAGTCACGCATGATGTCTATAATTTCAGTTTCTGCATTGTTCTTTGATCTGTGCAGAGCTAATTGAAAATTGTATCTTCTGTTTCTGCTGCTTTTCTGATGTCCCATTGAATCTGAAGGTGCTGCTGCTTTAAAAAAAAAGGGGGGGGGCGGGGCTGGAATACCAGCTTCTGTAGTATGTTTTAATACAGTTAGCTCATTTACCTTATCAAAATCTGAACTTTCTTTAAGGTATAGCAAAACTTTTTCAGTGGTATGATCTATGTAATTCTTGACATTCAGGTTCAAACATCTTAGGCTTTCAAAGACAGGCATATTTTGTCACAGTGTACATGCATGCTTAGTTAGGACTCTTTTTTTTTTTTTTTTTTTTAAGAATACTTTTATTTTTTCCCTAAACTTGATCGGTTTCTTTCCTAATTTGATAAACAAGTAAACTGGCCCTACTTTGCTGTAGGAGAAGCTTACCCTTCTTTGATTCTATCTATTCCAGAAAAGTTCCAAATTGACCTAAATCTTCTTTCCATGCACTGTTTGTTCAGTTGTGTGCAGAATCATGCAACCTTGCTTGTCTGACCCTTTGTGATACTGGCAGCATTTCAAAGAATGGCACTGGCTTTGTTCTTCTGCCTCCTGAATTAAAGCCAAAATATTTTCCTCTTGAACCTCTCCTCTCTCCTTTGTGGTGGTATTTAGGTATACCATTGCTATTGACTGTGATTGTAGATGGCCTATGTATCTTGTCAAGTTCATTGCTGTTGCACCTGTAGGCAAATCAGCATGTGATATTCAGTGGCAGCATAGATTAAACTATCAATATTGCTCCTAATCTGACATTTCAGAACTGCAGGCTTCTGAAGCAGTCCTGGAGGGCAAAGGAGTCCAGGAAGGCTGCACATTTTTCAAGAAGGAAGTCTTAAAGGTGCAGCAGCTGGCCATCCCCATGTGCTGAAAAGCGAGCCGTCAGGAGAAAAGACCAGCCTGGCTGAACAGAGAGCTATGGTTGCAACTCGGGGGAAAAAAAGGAGAGTTTATGGCCTTTGGAAGAAAGGGCAGGCCACTCATGAGGACTACAAAGATGTTGTGAGGCTATGTAGGGAGAAAATTAGAAGGGCCAAAGCCTGCCTAGAACTTAATCTGGCTTCTGCTGTTAGGGACAATAAAAAATGTTTCTATAAATGCATTAGCAATAAAAGGAGGACTAAGGATAATCTCCATCCTTTATTAGATAGCAAGGGGAAACATAGTGACTGAGGATGAGGAAAAGGCTGAGGTACTTAATGCCTTCTTTGCATGAGTCTTTAGTAGTAGGACCAGTTGTTGCCTAAGTACCCAGCCCCCTGAGCTAGAAGACAAGGATGTGGAGCAGAATGAAGCTCCCATAATCCAAGAGGAAATGGTGAGTGACCTCCTACAGCACTTAAACACAGACAAGCCTATTGGGCCAAATGGGACCCACCCAAGGGTACTGAGGGACCTGCTGGTTGTGCTCACCGAGCCACTTTTCTTCATGTATCAGCAGTCCTGGCTAACTGGGGAGGTACTAGTTGACTGGAGGTTAGAAAATGTGACACCTGTCTACAAGAAGGGCTGAAGGAGGATCCGGGGAACAACAGACCTCAGTCCGAACTCAGTGCCTGGGAAGGTGGCACATGCAGGACAACCAGGTGATCAGGTTCAGACAGCATGGGTTTTTGAAAGGCAGGTCCTGCCTGACTAACCTGATCTCCTTCCATGACAAGGTGACTCATTTAATGGATGAGGGAAAGGCTGTGGGTGCTGTCTACCAAGAGTTTAGTAAAGCCTTTGACACAGTTTCCCACAGCATTGTCCTGGAGAAACTGGCTGCTCATGGCTTGGATGAGTGTACGCTTTGCTGTGGAAAAAACTGGCTGGATGGCCAGGCCCAAAGAGTTGTGGTGAATGGAGTTAAATCCAGTTGGCGGCCGGTCACAAGTGGTGTTCCCCAGGACTCAGTATTGGGGCCAGTTCTTTTTGATATCTTTATCAGTGACCTGGATGAGGGGATCGAGTGCACCCTCAGTAAATGTGCAGACGACACCGAGTTAGGTGGGAGTGTTGATCTGCATGAAGGTAGGAGGGCTCTACAGAGGGATCTGGACAGGCTGCATTGATGGGCCGGAGCCAATGGTATGAGGTTCAACAAGGCCAAGCGCCGAGTGCTGCACTTGAGTCGCAACAACCCCATGCAGTGCTACAGGCTTGGGGAAGAGTGGCTGGAAAGCTGCTTGGCAGAGAAGGACCTGGGGTTGTTGGTTGACAGTGGGCTGAGTATGAGTCAGCAGTGTGCCCAGGTGGCCAAGAAAGCCAGCAGCATCCTGGCCTGTATCAGGAATAGTGTGTCCAGCAGGACTTGGGAAGTGATTGTCCTGCTGTACTTGGCAGTGGTGAGGCTGCATCTCACATACTGTGTTCAGTGTTGGGCCCCTCACTACAAGAAAGAGTTTGAGGTGTTGGAGCACGTCCAGAGAAGGGCAACAAATGTGGTGAGGAGTCTAGAGCACAGGTCTCATGAGAAGCAGCTGAGGGAACTGGGATTGTTTAGTCTGGAGAAAAGAAGGCTGAGGGGAGACCTTATCACACTCTACAACTACGTGAAGGGAGATTGTAGTGAGGTGGGGATTGGTCTCTTTTCCCAAGTAACAAGTGATAGGACAAGAGGAAATGGCCTCAAGTTGCACCAGGGGAGGTTTAGATTGGATATTAGGAAAAAATTCCTCACTGAAATGGTTATCAAACATTGGAACAGGCTGCCCAGGGAAGTGGTGGAATCACCATCCCTGGAGATATTTAAAGGATGGGTAGACATGGTGTTTAGGTTTAGTGGTGTTTTTGGCAATCTTAGGTTGATGGTTGGACTCAATGATCTTAGCAGTAGCTGCCAACCTAGGTGATTCTATACTCAGATATGTGCCTTTCTCTTTCTAGCTTGATGACCATGTGCCATGGGACTTTTGTGGTTCTTGGAGTCAGGACTGGTCAACAGAAAAAGTCTCTCATCTCTGACCTTCTCTAGGTGGCCTGCTTGATGGTAGATACTCTGTCTTTTCAAGTTACTACTTACTTGCACCTTATGCATGTACCTCTTGTCTGTAAGGCAGGTAATCATGTATGTATCAGGTTGGTAAACTGGATTACCACTCTTCTGCTAGACTTTCAAGTGCATTTTATTATATTTGAAGGGCTTTTATCCTTTTCCTTAAATTGCGTTTGTTGGCATCCTCATCTTTGCTGTTGATCAGTAATCTCCCTGGCCTGTCCATGCCTCAACTCAAGCCCTGTATACTAAAGTGCACAGGAAACCACTACGAACTTTCTGAGCAGCCTCCCCTAGTCCTCTCTTGGTCCATCTTCAACAAAATGTGTTTGAGGGAGCTGCTGCATAAACTTTTTCCTATAGCTTTTTCCAAAAATAAGCTACCAACAATAAGCTGCCAAAACACAGTCCTCCTAAGTCAGGTTTGGTCTATGTTCAGTTAACAGCATAGATCTACAGCAAAGGTTTGCTGGTTAAGATGCTTGGTAACTCTGGAGAAAAGCAGTTATTAAAAAATGAGTATTGAAGCTTACAGTGAATTGCCATCAAAAAGCGTAGGAGAGTTACGGTACAAAGGAATAGTTGAATGACTGTTTCTAAAGGACTTTGTGATGGAAGGAAGAAAGCAGAGCACAGAGGAGGAGGGAAGGGCCTGAAGTAAAGTTGCTGGGAGGAATATGAAAGGAATCAAAGGCAGAATTTTGTGAATCCTTGACCATGAAGAAAAACTAAGCCTTTAAAGAAAAGATGAGACTTTAAAAATCTCTTAACTGGATACATGGAACTTTTGTGGCGAGGCATTCAGAGGGCAAGAATAATTGCTCTCTTCTTATGTAAATTATCACAAAATGAGACAGAGGGGTGGATTTTCAACCTTCTAGTCCCAGCAGAGCTGTTCAGCTGTTGTAGAACCAGTGTATTCTCAGATTAAATTTGGGAATGACTTACAAGTCCCAGTACTGAGCAGTGCAAAGTAGTGCAAAATTCTTCATAATCAGTTCAAAAGACTAGAATTTAATCTACAGCTGATAGTGTAATACAGGGTTAATAATTGTACATTAGTAACACTCCCTTCATTTGAGTGGGTATTTGCTTAGTCTTTGACTAGTGAAAAACAGCGACTTTATTCAGAAGAGATGTTTCATTTGACATCTACATCTCATCCCTAATTTACATGATTACAAGTAGTTCAGGAAAATTCAGAATCAGTGGTTGTGCTGTATTTTAAATGGAGGGGGCAGAGGGAAAATGTGCATTGTTATGACATTATCTAAAACGTACTTTCAGACCTTTTGTTTCAATTAATTTTGGCAAGTCTATTTTATGTAACTGTTTTAGCTGCTAAAAAGCAGCTTGTTGGATCCTTAATACTTGTCTCCTTTCATGTTACTATAGTGATCATCGGATCTTGGATCTGATTTGTTCTGTGACTTGGGGAAAATAGAGTCATTATGCAGCAAGAAAGCAATTGTTCTCCATGTATTTTCAGATCTGATGACTAGCATTCTCTTATGTTTTATTGTTTGGAACTCATTTGCAGCACAGGAGTCACTTGTTAAACCTTTCTATGTGAAAAGAACAGAGATCGATCAATAGTTAAAATAGTAGTTAGAGCAAAGCTTATTTGTTAATTACTTTAGTTTTTAACAGAATCTGTATTTACAATCTTGAACTCTCAGGTTCTCTCTGCCACTCCCCTGCCCAGACATGTTTATTCTGTCCGAGGCATCAGTAATAGATTGCTGGAGCTCTACTGACACAGGCAATAAACAATATTTTTCATTGGTACAGTACTGGTTGGGGTAGAAAGTGGCAGAGCTGTAGTTAACCATTTTAATATTACTTCATACTACCGAAATACTGGTGAAGTACTTGCCAACAAAAGATTAAATGAAAATTGCCAGTCCGTAATTAGAATGCATACTCTGTGGCAGAAGGATTTCTAATCTCTGATTCAACTGTTTATTTTAAAGCAATGTTTACTTATTTAAAACTAATTCTTTAAAAATACAGACAATTTCAAAAGCTGTCTCTTTTCCCATTGATCTTTCCTTGTCTTCGTCTTTGTTTATCAGATAATTGACAGCGTGGGTTATATCACTCAGTTTTAACACCATACTAAAATTACCCTTGTCCAAAACATTAATGATGTACATGATTCTGATTTTGGATCCTTCTGCTTGCTGTTACTTGCATTTTTGCATCTTGAAGGCTTTATTCATGAAATAGCTATTGGTTTGTCTTAAGCCTGTAAACCACCTTATGGATCAGTCTGCATTCCAGGTCCTTTCTGATTTCACTGTTTAGTGTCAAATTTGTATTAATACATGGCTTGTTCTTGATCAGAGAGTTAATTGCTTCAGGAGCACTCTGGAGTTCCATGTTTTTCTTCCCCTTCCCCCCTCCCCCCCTCTTTCTTTTTTTTTGTCTCTTTTTTTTTTTTTTTTAATTTATGTTGTTCTTCAGGGAATTCAAGCTGAACTAGTGGATCTATGCACAGAAAGAAAGACTTGGATTGAAGGAAAACCATTTCCCGTTGAGAAGGGATTAACATTGTAGAAGATAGTGAAAAAGAAAAGTAAAGGAGGGCAAAAAGAAAAGCTAAATATCTTTTATACAAATGCTAGGAGCATATGTAATAAGACTGCTGAATTGGAGTGACATGTTTTCAAGGATAAGAAAGATATTATTGGAATAAGACAGACAACCAGGAAAATGAAGGGGGATTTAAAATGCCAAGATACACAGTTTTAGTGAAGGGAGAGCTAATATAAAGCTGGAAGAGATGTAAAAATATTGCTGAGGGATGATACTCAGTCTGCAGTAGGATACACCACTGCTTCCACACCTCCCCCCCACCCCCCNGGTAAGGACAGTTTAATGTAGTTGTGGTTCGTGGCTGTTGCAGTAGACCTGCAGGTGGTCAGAAAAAAAAAAGCCCAAGCAATAAAAATATTTAAGATGTAAAACAGGTCCCTAAGAAAACCAGAACTTTGATTTGAAGAATGCTGGAGTATTGAGGAGGAGACAGTAGGAAGAGAGATTGTTAGAGATCATTTAGGATATTGACTGTGTTAAAACTACAAATGAGAGCGTTTCCACTGTTGATGTAAGATTGTTGCCTTTATACTGTTATTGAAATAGTATACAATATTATCAGTTATCATGGAAAGATTGCAAATATAAATCTGTATATGGAGATAAACAAAATCAAATGATCATAAAATTATGAAATTTGAAATGGTTGTGGGGTGGGGGTATGTGCTAGACAGAGGAAGCAGCCCTAAAGTTATTGATTTTAGCAAAGCTAACTTTGAAGGAAAGCAAAATGCTCCTGGGATTTTTGCCTGCAATCCTGTGATGAATGGGAAATCCACTCCACACAAGTAGAGAGTACATAGTGTATAAAACACGTAGAGAGGCTGCAATTAAAATTCATCCCAGTTAAGTCAAGAAAAGGAAAGGCCGATATGGGCCTGAGGCAAGAGAAGGAAAGGCAAAGAGACAACTTGCCCCTCCCGACCTTATGCTTTTTCCTTCCCCTTCGCTGTTCTTTACCATTTCTTCTACTGTCCCTTTATCCTCTCCAGCCCTTCTGTTTTAAGATGGTTCTGTCACTGTGGTCCCCTGATGAGGTTTCTTCCTCAAGTCTGTTTTTTCTACACTGGATTTCTCAGAGCATGGGCATAACTGTTCAGAGTGCTCAGAACATGGGCGTGAGTCTCTCTCCCTGCTTTCCCCCCAGAAATGTACTATGCATCCCCTTAAACATGGTTGCAAGCTGTATGTAGTCAACATATTTCCTCTTCCCCAACTTCCTATATCTGTTTGTGGCTCTGGGATGGTTTTGGATCACTGTATGGTGAGGGAAGGAATGAGGCAGCAGGAGCTGGGGAGGGTAAGCATGTGGGTACATAACTCCTATAGACAGTAGGGCTACATAAAAGTATTTAGAAAATGGCACTGTGCTGTATTTGAGCGTCTATCACTGAAATAGCAGGAGTTGTCTGAGAGAGAAGGGTCAAACAAGGACATGGATGGTTGCAGGTGGTGTTCCTTTCTTCTGTGCAATGTTAGGGCACAAATCAGGTTTTGGGACCCAGTATGCAAGATGCTTTGTTGTCCAGCTTCCCACATACACACATTATTGGGCATCTTGTTTCAAGGTATAAAGAACAGCTGTGAGGAAGAAAGTAAATATAACATTTGAGGTCTGAATCTCGGCAGGTGTAAATTGGCATTGCTGAAGCTGAAGGCAGTTTATAGTAGCTGAAGATCTGGCCCTTAACTAAAGCAAACAGTCTGAACAAATTTTGATCTGGCATTTTATTTTTAAAAGGCAAACAAAGATGGTAATGGCAAAAGTGGATTTCCAAGAGAGATTTAATGGGACAATGATAAAAGATCAAGTAGTCTTTTTCTGTCAGTCAATCTGTATTCTTTCTTTTTCTTTTTTTTTAGTCACAGTGATTTGTTAACTGCAGAAATTTGCAACAGGCAGAGAGGATGACCATGTAGTCTTATGGCACCCAGCTGATGACCAGTTTCTGAAGATGGTATGAGGGATCATAAAGTTTAGTTCCATGTGTATTGTGATGATAGTTGCATCTATATTTAAAGCTTTCTGTCACTGAAGCACTCGTGGTGTTGTCAGATGTCTATTGGACTGGATGAGCTGCAACTTCTTGCAATTGAATGTCAATAAGACCAAAGCAATTTTGGTTGATTCATAGCACCAGCTTAAGCATATTCACTTGCACAGATTACATTTGACAGATAGTTACCTTCAGCTGAACTCTGTGGTTAGAAGCCTTGGTATACTCTTGACAGTGAGCTTAGAGCTGATGCCTTATGTTTATTTCATATCCTGTTTTTGCCTTCCTAATACTGCATGTGTATGTCTACATTTAAATAAATTCACAGCTGAAGTACTAGTCAGTCTACTTGTTATCTCTGGACAGAATGTTGTGATGAGTCAATTTCAGTATTTAAAAAATGGTGTTTTTTCCCGTATAGGCAGCTTTAATTTCAAACGCCATCTGATCGAGGATTTTTTTTATCAGGAACTTCTGGAAAAGTGTCTGTCAAAGTCTAACAACAAGAGTAAAAGAAAGGAAAATGTAGAGGATGAAACCAAAGATGAAAAAGTATTATTCCTTTTGGAATATCTTCCCGGTATTCTACCAACTTGCTGGCCTGCAGGAAAATATATTTAACACAGGCATTCTTACACTGTTATATTAGTGAAAGGTAAAATCCTCTGGATTCTGCAACAAGACTGTGCACAGTGTCATCAAATACTGATGTGTGTGCACGTCCCCTATGAATCTTGTAAAGAAAGACGTCTTTCCAGGTCTTTTCTTGTAACGGTCCTAAAATAATCTGGGTTAAAATACAGTTTAATTCACTGATTCGGTTAGTTGATCCTGCTTATGGTGAACTTATGTATATTGAAATTTCTTTTGGAGCATACTGAAGAAGAATTATACTTCTGAATTATTTCAAACCATTTCCCTGTGCCTAGTCATCTTAAAGCAGCATCCTAATTTTGTAGAAAAATTCAGTGATTTAATGCCAAATAGCTTAGCATATACTGTTTCCACTCACTCACAACTTCAGTTCCTGTTTTTAAAGGTTGGAGGTGATTTTTCTATAGACCTTAAGGAGGATATAAAAGGGAGATTTTTGAGTTTTTACTTCTTTTCTCAGTAAAGATTCAGAATGCAGCATCCTTGAATTCTGATATGATTGAACTAAAAAACCCCACAAACATTAATAAATTAAAACACTTTTAGTTGTGTATTTTGGCTAGACTGGCATGCTGTGGTGAGAGGGCAGAGCTGACTTAATATTTTTGGCTATGGTAATAGATAATGAATCTCAGCCTAGAAATATGTTGGCATAGCTTCCTTCTAAAAATGGCAGACTGGTTGGGAAGTAAAGGAATGTCCCCTGACCATGAGTGCTAAGATAAGCACTTTCTTTTCTAAAGATCATCAAAATAAAATCCCTGACCATGCTGTTACTTAAGCCAATGGTTGCAGTGCCCCAAGCACTCCTTGTTTTCTTCCTGTAAAGTGCTCTTTGGCCTGAGAACCAAAGATGTGTGAAAAGCATCACATTGAAACCTACATAGATGCCAGGGTTGCAGCTTGTCTCTATCTTCTTGTGCTCTTTTCCTTCAAGCTTGCAGCCAAGTTGCTTCAAAGGCTTGAAATACAGAGGGGTGGGTAGTAGGTTTGGGTTTGCTCAGAGCAGAGCTTAAAAACTTCATTTTTTGCAAAGTGAGAGAAGTATAGGATTTGAATACAGAAACACAGAAATTTACAAATGTGAATTAAGTCATTTAATAATAGCAGGTAAAATAAAATTTATTATGTGCTTATGTTTTGCATTCGCTATAAGATAATGGGCAAACAATCTAAAACTAACATTGAAGATTTTAAGTAACTGTAATGGCTATATGAGGTAGTCCTTCTTTTCTCCTGTACTTGGTAAGAGAAAGAAATGTGTTTGAAATCGAGACAGGGTTCTAACTGAAGCAGCACCAAGCTCATTGGCAAACTCATCAGGAAGTTCTTTTCCTGGTATAGAAGGTGCCATTCATGAGTCAAGTGCTATGCAGATAAATTATCTGAGCTGGCTTGTCCTCCTGGATACTATTCTTTAATTCCCACACCCATCACCCTGTCCCTATTAACATGGTTATTAGCATTTTTTTTGGTCTGTTTGAGAACAAGGTCCCAGACAAATTCCTTCTGACATATTCTTGTTCTCATATGTTTGCTACATAAATTCATTATCTCTTGCCAAGCTTTAGATCTGCCAAATTCCCTCTGTGTTGTCTCAATTTTCGTTCCAAATAAAAAAAATTGAAATGCAAAGAGCAAAAGACTAAAAGTGAATATTTTTTATCTCAGGGTTGTAAGATTTGCCTCTGAGAGGAGGAAAAATAAAATAAAATAAAATAAAAAAGAGCACCGGGGATTTTGGTGCGTATAAGACATCTGCCCAAACATTCCTAGCAATAATGTCATCACTGCCAAAATGTACACTACAAAAATGTATGATAGTGCTTATTCCTGAATTATCCATTCAGCTAAGGTTTTAAATTTGGGTTAGTCTGCATGTGGTACGTTGTAAGGAGAGATAAGCAATATAAGACTGTACACGCAGGCTGTGCACCAGTGCTGGTGAGTAATGTGTGGAGTAGGAGACAGTTTAGTGTGGCGTGGAATCCTCACGCATCTGCAGAGGTTAAGCTGTGGAAACTACCATGTCTCTATTTCTGAAGCAGTCATAAGGTGGCTGACAGAGAGATTGCCTGAAGGCTTGGGGAGGAGTAGAGGAATTTTGGGATAAACTGTTTATTTTGTTCCCTGTTTGTATTAATGTTTGAGAAAAATAGTCCTTGGGGGCATGGAATCTGCTCCCACTTGTATTCACTAAATTTTTTGTGTGTGTTTCTTTTTTTTTTTTTTTTTAAAAAAAAGCTAAATGTGAATTTAGTAGATTAAAAAAGGAGAAACAAAAATCAGTAGAATAATGCAAAATAAGAAGAATAAGACAGAACTGGGGGTAGGAAAGGAGCCTTTGAGTTGGATGTTCAAGATGTGTAAATTCTACAGAAAGTTGTCTGCTATTTCTGATGCATAAATTTAGGGGCACATAGATACCCAGATTTTTAAAAATATGTAAAATGTGGCATTATGGGTTTTGGTCACTAGCTCTGCTTAAATCACAGCTGAAAGTAAACTTGGATCCGTGCTACTGGTTTCATCCTATTTTTTCCCCAAAATTTGATTTGTCTACTTTGTGTTGCTTAAGTCCGTATCACTGACATTTCCTCTTTACAGAAATTCTCTTACAAAGGCTGCGTGGAAGCCTTTGTAACTGCCGCTTCAGCAAGATTTTGCAATTATGCGAGAAAATACTGAAATACATACCTCTGTGTGTCTCATCTCTTTGATATGCAAAACCCCTTTACTGCGTCTTTGACTGTTACACTTCTATTCCATACCTGCTTTCGCAGAGTAGAGATGTGAACCCACATGTCCCCCAGTGGTGGAATATGCTGTATATCTTTATATGAGCAGGCAAAAAGAGCATATGTAGACAGGTTGAAGGTGGAAAAGATTTTTATGCTCAAGTTCCTGATTAGACTATTATAGCAGCATCGCTAATTCCCCTCTTTCTATCTATTGTCTTCTCTCATCTGTTGTCATCAGTGACCACTGTTGATTTGTTGACTCTATTAAGGTATTCAAGGAAGCCACAGGCCTGTCATTTTGGTCATAACCTTAATCTGTTTTCTCACCTTGGGAGAAAATGTGTTAATACACTGTCTGTTTCTATAGAGTGAGCTCATTGAAAAGTTCCTGATGCAACAAATCTGCAACGTGTTTAGAAGAAAGAAAGGTTTTCGTCTGAATCTTGGTTATTTTAACAGATAGCAAGCTATGTTTAGGTAGCAACTTTTATAAGAACCATACAAAATTAAGTGATGGTAAGCAATTTTAACGGTACGTTGTGCAGTAATTTTTGAGCTGGGTGAGTTGCAACTTCTCCTGATTTCTCATAATCTCTGATTCCTCGTTATTTCTGAATGATTAAGCAAATCATTTATGCTAACTTCTGCTTTCATTTACATCTCTGTAAAGCCTATGTAACTTTATTGATTCTGGAGTTGCTTTAGCTTTTATAGCAACTAAGGGGAGGAGTCATTTCTGCCAGTTTGCTGATCTGGAAAATAAAAGGAACATCTTTTTTTATGCCTTACAGGTAAATTGTATAGCTACCTAATTGCTCTTCATAAAGCACTTTAAAATTCTTCATGTTGTGTGTCACCATCTTTATAATAATACAGCTATTTCTATTTCTGAGAAACTTCTTGCTGTGCAAATAGAGCTTATTTAAAGGACGAACTAATACAGACTTGTTTGAGTTTTCTTACAGTTTATTTTCTGTTCGGTTATTTGGAGGAGAATGTGCTTGTTTTCTCATATTTGAGAATTAGGCTTTATATTTTAGTTTGTATTTAATTTTTAAATTTAGCTTGCATTTGCAGCTAGCTAAATTTGGATCTGTAACTTAAAAATTAGTTTGAAAGTTGTTTGTTTTTTTTTTTTTTAATTTCAGTTTGCAGATACCTGATATTTGGAATAATTTTGTTCAGTCTCTGGTACATATAATAAATCCCTGAACTGCTTCTTTTTCATCTTGTTTGAAAACAGTGGTGTGTGTCCATTATGGGGTTTGGAATGTATTCCATGTCCTAGTATTTATCCAAATATGAATTTTTGGTCCTTGTCCTTGTTTCCTATGTGTCGCTCATTCCTGCCCCTGCCATCTGAGACTTTGTTTGATGGTATAAATAGCCTTAAGAGCTGAAGTTACAGTTGAAGTGTTTGCCATCACTAAGTTGGCTGGATAACTAAATAGGCCAGGGTTGGTATCATTTGGCTCGAATGACTGGAAAGGATTTTTTATTTCATTTTTGGTGCCAGAGTTCTCTCTGTTGTGGAACTCCTCATTTATGGCCTGCAAATCTGGGAAGAAATCCATCTGGTTTCTTCATCTGTCTTGCCAGACACTGTGATCTAGTTATTAGAACAATGGATGATGAAAAGAAACTTTAAGATTAAATTGTATTTTATGGTTACTAGAAGCTATGATGAATAAGAGTAAAAGGAATGTATATCCAACCAGTAGAAGAGATGAATGTTGTCTTGAAATAACTCCCCTTAATTTATCTGTAATACTTCAATATTTTTTTATTACATTTTTAAATATTATTTTCCTATGCCGTTAAATATTCGGATAGAAAAAAAATAACCTAAAGGGAAAGATTGTACTTATTTAAAACAAGTATATCTGAAACATGTAATAATTATAAATTCTAAAATATTTGGGGAAGAGACTACTGCATCTGTTGGTTGTATGTCATTTAGTGCAGTGGAGTTTTGATCTCTGCTTAGTGATCTTCAGCTCTGCTATGACATATTTGGATATTCTTTATTATTTTTAATGGAACAGAAAGTATTCTTTTCCATGTCTGTCCTTCCTATCTTATTTATGAGAAATAATTTTGCACAAGGTATGTGGGTAGTATTAACATTAGGATTTACTTTTAATAGAAAAATCTTACTGATGCAAAAAGATCATAGTGTCCACTGAAGAAGAATTCACTTTCTTTATTTATTTTGTTTCGATGATGCAATTCAGCTCTACATGGAAGAGACTAAAATTGTCTTGGTTGCCTTTATATATATGTAAGAGGACATTTTGATGACAGGATGATTAACGTGTGTGAAGAAAAAGCATATGTTGCTTAAATGTGCCAGATACCACACATCTATGTTGCCACGTAATATAAATACAATATATACAAAGCCAAAACTTTGTAGATTGGGGTCTTGGAAGTCTCCCAAATTGGTTTTGGCTTGGAAAATGCCATTGTAGCTCAAAAAAGGAGAATCAATATAACTGTTTCTTTTACTTGGTACCTAAAATGTCTTCTGCCTCTGTGTTAATGAAGAGGAATATTAGGCTTTTTTAAAAAATCATACTGATAATTTTTATTGAAATACTAAATATTTTTATTATACCTGTCATACTGTGTATTTATACCTGTTATATTATTTATACATTTATTATACTATTGTACATTATACCTGTAGATAACATACAGTTCGAGGCTTAAAAGAAAAAAGATAGAGAAAGGAAAACCCCATTCTTGAATCAGTCTATACAGTGTATGGCATTGGAAACAACAAGTTTTTGCGTACAAGGAACAGCTACACAAATTCATGCAAGAGAAATCCATGGAAAGTTACTAAATACATAGAAACCATGGCTGGCTGATGAAGTCTCTGGGCTGCCGGTAGTTTGATGTTCAAAAAGTATTCAGGAGCAGTATCATTTGTGCTTACCATGCTCCCCTGCTACTGCTCTTTGCCGTAGTTAGTCCCTCGGTTGTAGCCAGTACAACTGCTCCGAAGTACGGTGTGTGGTTGTGATGCTTCTTTTTTGCCACACAGATTACAGCAGTATAGTGGGAGTTTCTGTTAGCAGTTAATACATGAAAATACTGGCTTTTGTTTATGTGACAGCTCTGGCTGATTTAAACCAAGTGGCAAAATTCACGTTAAATTTCAGTTATGTTTTCATGGGTAGAGTCTGAGTAGTACAGATCTTAGGTGAGAAAATACAGTTGTAATGCCTTTTCTGTCCCCATCCTTCAGTGTGTCCTCCTTTATTCTGAACTACAGGGACCCATAGGGTAGGGAATTTTTCCTACATGGGAAGTGGTTGGATTTGGTATTGCTGGCTCTGATGGGCAATTTGCCTGTGACAGAGGACCATAAGAGCTTAATTCGGGATGCACTGAAGGAACTTGCCTATCAGCTCATTGGCCCAGCACCTCTTGTTTTTGAAACTCTTCTGGACTGTAACAAGAATGCTATTAGAGGAAAGATTGTGGATATCTTTCACCATCTCGGTTCATCATCAAATGGATTTTCCATTGCTTGGAATTGGTATTAGGCTCTGCATTGGCAGAGGCTAATGTAGTTGCAGAGTGAATTTATCTTAGTAACTAATCCTTACCACCTCCCTGTGAGGTGATTTGCTAAGTATTTGACAGATGTGGAAGCATGGGAGGGAGAGATGGCTTCAGAGCTGGGATTAGAGCGCTGATGTCCCAGGCTTCTGGTCCCGTGCTCTGCACAACCGTGAGGCCAGCCTTTCTCACCCATCTCGTGTTACTCTCTCGGGGCAAATTCCTATAGAATGTTATTAATAAAGACAACAGGGGAATAATCCTATTGTCCTAGTCAGGAGTGAAATTCATCTTTTATTTCTGTGGTATTGTGTGCAATTTAATGCCTAACGGTCAGGAGACCTTAAATAACTACATCAAACAGCCAATTCGATGCCAGCCTTCCGTCTTATTTAGCTTAGTCTAAACTGACACCAAACTTTGAGACATTCCTCTCCTCCCACAGTGGAGAGCCGCTGGGATTTTTTTATACCACACATGGTTTCCCTCCTACATTTTCCTCCCATGTCAGATATTCATACCCCCTTTAATAACCAGCAGGGGGATCATTACATTGAGCTACTGCCAAATGCATAATGACTGCTGCCTTTGCCTTACACAGTCACTGCACTACTGATATCCAATTCAGCATTGTAAAGTGCTTAGGGCTACCTTGGGGATGTGCTATATTAAACCCAACTATTCTAAATCCTATTTAATACAAAGAGATTGGGGGGGGAGGGAGATTTAAAATTGTTGTTAGTCACCTATTTTCAACAAGTAAAAATACCTGGTCATTTAGGGCCCAACTCTGTCACTCTTAAGTCATAAATAGTCCCACTAATTTTAGCAGGAGGTGCATGAAGGCAAGCACTCTGCTTACCGCTGGGGCAGGCAGAATTGGGTCCTATAGAAGCTGCAGCTGAGACGGTAAGTTTGCAAGGACCTGATGGGGGTGAGTGCTCCCATTTCTGGATTCCACTTACAAATGTTTTACAGTGAAAACAGGAAAGCAGAAACATGCTTCACATCTGACTAAAAATAAAGGTACTCTTAAACTTGTAAAAGACAACATTTTTATTTGAATGATATGACAGAGCTGCCACAGGAGTGTTACCTGCTATAAAGAAAGCTTAAGAATTATTACCTTTATTAGACCAGTGACACTGAGCTTTAGCCATACATTTCTAACTTCTGTCCCTCTACAGAGACAATTTTCTTTTCTTAAATAAACTGTCATGCTAGTGTTAATATATTGTTGGCTCCTTCATACTCTGAGAATACTGCTGATATAAAACATGTATATGTTAGATTGGTAATAGTATCTTTAGTGTAGCTGACTAGAACAAATGTGTTTCCCTCATGGCTGTGCTAATGTGATAAAGGAAAATTGGCTGTTCATCAGCTTTTGGCTGGGTAAAGACAGTAGAGATGGAACCACATTCTTTTTTATGCATTAATACCGCTGAGAACTTTTCACTAGTTATATTTCATGTGCGGGCATGTTGTGCAAAGATGTTGTAAAACATGAGATAATGCTACAAATAACAAAGTAGAAAAGCCTGTATCTTTTATGATGATAACAGTCAAACACCAAATGACAGTAACAGGCTGTAAAAAATGTGATGCAGAAAAAAAAATGCAATGTAACCACCATATACACATATACTTAGGCTCTTGCAAATAGGGCATCAGATGTTTAGAGGGCTTTGAATTAAAATTAAATAAAAAACTGTTGTATTTAGGTCATTGATGTGTCAACACAAAAGATAATTTAAAATGGCGAGATGTATTTTGAGTGGTGAAACTCATATGCAATAACTTTTTGAACAAATCTCAAGGCTTAGTAATTATGATAATAGCCTTCAAATTTCCATCAGTGGAAGGGCAATAAAAATTCCTGTCTAAATTTGGGAAATATTGACTGAATCTGGAAATGGCAATAAAGCTCAGCATGCATGTGTATGTTTGAAAGTGCAGTTTAAGGAGAAAAATTCATCTGTACAATTTTGTGTGAACTCTAAATAAAAAAACCCCCAAACATCCAGACAAACCCCTCCATCCTATTTCATATTTTCTTTCCTAAAATACTGATAGATTCATGTTGCCTGAGGCACTGATGCTGATCATCTGAGTTCAGATTTATAGATAATTGTTTCCGTTTATCTTGTTCTGAAATTTGAAAGACTTTATTGGTGGAGTAGCATTGTGAGTGCTTATATTGTGGTTTTCAAACTGATATTTTTGGGGGTTCTGGCTTTCCTCTTTGCAACAAATTATTCTGGCTTGTAAACCTCTGTTTGTTCTCGCATATATGTTGTTCTTATGGAAGCAATTATACCAGGTTTATTTTGTTTTGATTAGCATAGGTATCAAGATAGGCTAAAGCACTCTAGTTTTATTTGGCCTCTGTAGACACGATTCACCAGGCATCTATATCTGCAAAATGAAAATAACGATCTGTAAATTGGCAACAACAAAATGATGTTTCAAAATCTGAAGGCTACGAAACTCATGTGAAATAAGCCTTATGCAAACTAAATATTGCTAAAATTCAAGTAATTTCAGTTTTGCAAATAAATCACTTTCTGAAATAAATAAGATTAAGTTTATTCAGTAAACAGTTTCAGAGTTCCAAAGTTTTGAAGAATTTGAACTTAATTTCTATAATTAACTTCATTAATGGGAAGCTGACTATAGCCACAGTGCCTCCCTCCAGTTTTCATGATGTATGTGCTGTATTTTTTAAAATGAGTATTGAATTTCATAAAACGTAAGGTGGAAAGCCACTCCCATGTTATTAAACTTTTTCTAATTCTATGTAAACTAAACTTGAGGATTTTTAATGCAAAAAAGTACTTTGTAAAAGCTCAGCGTCTTGTGACTTTGTAGACCTGGGAGAATGCCATAAAGTATTTCTATGAAGGTTAGCTCAAATTTAAAATGAATTGGCAGGGAAGGGAACGCTTGCAGAAGACAGTACCCCAGGGTGCTGGCTGAGTGCATATTCCTAGCCAAGGGTTCCCTTGATGTAAAGGAATTACCCACTGGGTGTAAAGCAGATGTAGCCAGTTCCTATACTGTTCCCTTCAGCCCTTGTTGAAAGAAACATGCTGGGGTTAGGGAGGCATTTTGGAGGGGTGTTAGAGGCCTGGTTTGGTTATCCTGAGTATGGTAGATAGTCCCCCTGAGGCCTGTATGAGCTGATGTGTATGAGAAGAGCTCTGACAGCTGTAACATGTGCCCGTGGCCTGAAGTGGCGATGTAGCTGTAACCAGCCCTGTACCTTGTGAAACAGACCCTTCTCCTTTTCCTCTCTTCCCCCTCCCCACCACATCACTGTACTGTAATTTCTTCTTTGATTTAAGCACTGTAGAAATTTTATACTCCGTGCATCTGAGTGATGGTCTTATTAACTGGATTACAGAATCACAGAATAGTCAGGGTTGGAAGGGACCTCTGGAGATCATCTAGTCCAACCCCCCCGCCAGAGCAGGGTCACCTACAACAGGTTGCACAGGACAGCGTCCAGGCAGGTTTTGAATGTCTCCAGAGTGGGAGACTCCACAACCTCTCTGGGCAGCCTGTTCCAGTGCTCCACCACCCTCAAAGTAAAGAAGTTCCTCCTCATGTTAAGATGGAACTTCCTATGTTCAAGCTTGTGCCCATTACCCCTCGTCCTATCAATGGGCACCACTGAAAAAAGACTGCTCCCATCCCCCTGGCATCCTCCCTTCAAGTATTTGAAAGCATTAACAAGATCCCCCCTCAATCTTCTTTTCTCCAGACTAAAGAGACCCAAATCCCTCAGCCTCTCCTCATATGAAAGATGTTCCAATCCCCTAATCATCTTTGTAGCCCTTTGCTGGACCCTCTCCAGCAGATCCCTGTCCTTCTTGAACTGGGGAGCCCAGAACTGGACGCAGTATTCCAGATGCGGCCTCACCAGGGCAGAGTAGAGGGGGAGGATGACCTCCCTCGACCTGCTGGCCACACTCCTTTTGATGCACCCCAGGATGCCATTGGCCCTCTTGGCCGCCAGGGCACATTGCTGGCTCATGGTCATCCTGTTGTCCACCAGGACTCCCAGGTCCCTTTCCACAGAGCTGCTCTCCAGGAGGTCGGCCCCCAACCTGTACTGATGCATGGGGTTATTCCTCCCCAGATGCAGTAACCTACATTTACCCTTGTTGAATTTCATTAAGTTCCTCTCTGCCCAACTCTCCAGGCTAATGGATGGACAGACAAGAGGTAACTACTTTCAGTAGGCACTGAAAATGACACGCAGCAAGTGGGTTGAAGTAATGTTAATGGTTAATCAGTGATAGATGCAACATGTAGTGATTGCATAATGAAGCATGTATTTGCCCCTTTAATTCTATAGGTGCATCACAGCAGAATTAGTTTCTTCTTGAATGGATGGGAAGATGACAACACACCTTTTGATTCAAGGATTCTGGTGGGAACACTTGCAGATACTGATGCTGATGGTACACTGCAAATTGGACAGAGCTTCACAGGTGAATCTTGTAATAGTTGAGTGGAATGCACTGGAACATTTAAAATAAGATGTGCATGATGTGGTTAAAGAATGCATGTGAGTCATTTTAAATTATCTATATACTGAGAAGTAATATATTCTTGCAGGAGAAAATTCCTATTGTACAATTAGCTTTCTCAAAAGATTGGCTGTAAGATAGATGTTTGGTAGATGATCCTGTAGGATCATAATTTATTCTATGTGTTACTGCATATAGGTAGGTTTTCCTGCATTGTCCAAAACATAGTTAAGTAAAGTGACACATTCCATTAATTTACCATCATAGTTTTTCTGAGTAAATATATGAAACTGAAGAATGGGATTGTGCGTGGCCACTAGACTACACTCCTCTCTAGAGTCCAGAATAGAGCTGAAGATTTCTGGCTGTTTGTGTTCTTCAGTTCTATCAATACTCACATAAACTGCTAGGAGAATGAGAATCCCTCAGCCTCTCGTAGTGCCTGATAGCATTACTCTTCATCTGCATCTAGAATTTTATATGTACGACAGCATGACGTGAGCATTGCAGCTGGGGGATGTTTTGTGGCTCTCCACAATTTCTTGGCTCTGCAGGTGTAAGAACACTGACTGTGGCTCTTCAGGAACATGTACAATTTGAAGTTAACTGCTAAATATAACTGTATGTCACTTAAACAACTTTATTATGCTCTTGGGCAAGTAAGTCACTGTGCTCCATTTCTTGAAGCTTCTATTTGGAAATGTATCTTGTGATTCTGATTCTGAATACTGGGTGACTAATAAATGTTTAAAAGAAAGGAATATTTTTAAATGCTTTTTATCTTTATTGTATAAATTGATAGGTACAGTTGTACCTACTGTATCTCTTCTCTAATTAGAGGTGGCACATGGACTGGCTCATTACTTCTGTCTAATGAGCCGATCCTTGTGCCACCTCTCTAATCAGAAAAAAGATAGGTACAAAATGTTCTTATAAAGTTATTATAAATCATTCTTTTTTATCAAAAGAATTAAGTCACTGCCCTCTATAGTTTTGTCCAGGTCCAAGATGGTTTCATTCAGGAGGGGTAATTGTGCAAGAGAGATCTGAGTGCTGAATTAAAGGTGCTCTCATGCAGTGCAAAGCTGCCTTCTGCTCAGTAGATTACTTATTTATACTATATTTTCTTAGGTTTAGAGCAATTTGTTGGCAGAATGCAAGATTTTCGATTTTACCCAGTGGCACTTACAAACAGGTAAAGAATCTTTATTTTTGTAAAAAAAACTAAGAGTGTGGTGAGAAGAAACAATACATAACAATATGCTTATTTCCCAGATATAGTGCTTTTCAAATATCTCCTTTAGATGGTTGCTTATGATGTAGTTTACTGAACCTCATTTCAAAGATGACTTTTAATCTAAAAAACCTGTTAAAATAAATTCAACCATTTGTTGTGTTTTGCTTTTGAACTGTTGCTTAAATATAGCTAGTATATGTAGTATATATGTAGTGAAACTCAACAACACTCAGTAATAAATGTGTGCTTTCTTTGTTATTGTTGTCCCTGTTACAAGCTGACTTAGTAAATGTTCTTGCAGGCAGTAGATCCAGTTGCTCGATTTCAATGCTTATAAACTGTCTAGGTGTTATCAACTCGTCATAATTCTGACATAACAGTGTGTGCTGATAAGCTTAGTCCTGCTGGATGAGACTTGCCAGGCTTTCCCAGAGCTCCATGTAGGCTGTAGGGCAAGGAAGGGAGCATAGTGGGCCAGTCCAGTTTAGACCGCTCAAATACGAGTGATCCAAAGAGGACAGGTACTCCAACTGGTCAGCACGCTGGCTTCGTGGCTGTGAGCTTGGCTCCTATGCGTAGCAGTTCCTTTCCTCTGGTTTCAGCTTACCCATGGTATTAGATGTCCATGTCAGGTATTCTTGATGCACACACCCCTACCCCAAGGTGCTACTGTCTTAACTGTTCATTGCTTTCTATATTTGATTGTCACCATAAGCCACCATAACTTCTTTAGCTCAACCCACATAGTCCTGGGCAATTGCTTTGACTTCCTCCATTTCTGAGGCCAAATTACAGTTGCCACTGCAATTTCTGTTGCCCTCCAGCCTCCCTTCCTAGCACATTACAAAGAAATGTTACCTTTGTTATCCAGCTCATGCTGGATTAATCTAGTCAATTCAAGCTGGCCAGAAGTAGTCAGGTCCTATTTGTCTGTGTGGTGCTTCTGGGTAGGCTACATGCAATGACACTCGGGACTGCAGACCTTAAGGCTACTTAATGATAGTCTTTCAATTAGATGTAGAGCAGTTTCCTAGGAGCTCAGCTGTCTGCAGGACATTATGATGAACAGATCTCCTGTGAATTTAAAGTATTACTATGAATCTGAATTCCAAGTTAAATGAAAATCATGTTGGTTGTATTCTCTCAGACCAATGCTTGTCAAATCCTTTGAACTACAATTTAAGTCGGTGAAATGAATAAAGTTTAAAAATTGAAAGATAAGGTATTTTACAAAGTGTTGTGACCTAATGATTTTTACAAGGCCGTGTAGTGATAGGAAAAGGGGTAACGGCTTCAAACTGGAAGAGGGTAAATTTAGATTAGATATTAGTAGGAAATTTTTCACTATGAGGGTGGTGAGGCACTGGAACAGGTTGCCCAGGGAAGCTGTGGATGCCCCATCCCTGGAAGTGTTCAAGGCCAGGCTGGATGGGGCTTTGAGCAACCTGGTCCAGTGGGAGGTGTTCCTGCCATGGCAGGGGGGTTGGAACTCGATGATCTTCAAGGTCCCTTCCAACTCTAACCATTCTATGATAATGATGTCTTTGTAGATGTGGTTTTATATCCACAAATAACTTGGTTCAAAATGTTTATCTGGGATAAACTGTGAAGGAAAGTCTTGCCTGCATATCAATTTAAGTCTGTGACTGTCTAAAAGGTCCCGTAACTTCGGATACTGTGGAATTTGTAGTGGCAGCTAGCAAGTATTTATTTGCTTAATAAGTATACAAGAATTATGTTCTTACTGATGAAGTAGGAAAATGGGAATAGTAAGAGGTTTTTTAATTTAAAAATCCAGTATCTTCTAGGTTCACAAAATCCTTCTTTTACACCAGAAGTGAGCAGATAAAGGTTTAGGTAACCTCCCCGTGTCATTCATGTGTCTATCTGCTTGCCTACCTAACTATCTATGTATCTATTTCAGTTGCTGATGTCACAGGGGACTAAAGTGACTCAATGGCTTTGGCATGGGCTGTGAGAAGCAACTAGAATGATCACAGACTGGGGAAGCTAAGAAAGTGGGCATTAGTATTAAAGTTAGTTAAGAGTGAAAATATTTCTGTCCAGGTTTTCTAAGGTGCAATGCGATATTGCTCAAGCTGGCCGTCTTGGAGGATTTGAGTGCAAATATTCAACTCATCTGTTGTTACAGGCAATGTGCATATGTGCCAATGCTATGGTATGCTGAAGACCAGTGTCCAGATCACTGCTTGGAGTCAGAAATGATGTTGTAATAAAATCTTAAAAGAAAGGGAGAAAAATCCTTGCATTTAGGGCTGGATTCATCATATCCAGCTTTAGACACCTCAACAAGGAGCTCATTTCCTTTGGCTCCATATATGTCTGTGGAGCAATGAAAGCAACTCCAGAGTGCTTCTTCACAGACACCTTTTGAAGGTGCCTGCTGCTTACCATTGATTACATAGGGACCCTGGGTGGCCTGATTCCCAGCTGATTGCCCCATTTATGCAAGATGAAACGAGGCCTTTAGGGCTTCTTCTATAATGTAAGCTGAATTTTGTTTAATCTATGAGCCTAAAGGCACAAAGCAGAACTTGTACTTTTTTATTATATATGTAATTATTTTTTATATGCTGTGACAGAGACATTTTGGAAGTATTCTCTGGAAAATTTCCTCATCTGCATACCCAATCTGAGTGCCGCTGTCCTGGAAGTCATCCTCGAGTACACCCATTGATACAAAGGTACTGCATCCCTAATGGTGCAGATGATACCACTAATGACAGAGTGCTGAGGTTGGATGCAGAAGCCCATCCTCTGTATTACATCAATGATGATGACATTGGGACCACCTGGATTTCGTCTGTGTTTGCTAATACTGCAGGTCTGGATCATGGTGTTTCAATCACAATAGATTTACAAAATGGACAGTATCAGGTAATGAGAATATTACATTTGCTATTTATTAAATCAAAACTAGGAAAAGATTTTTGTAGACATTTCATCATAATTTTGAGGAAATTCAAACCTTGTGCTTTAAGATGTTATCATTTTAGAGGACCAGGAAGAAAACTTCCTTTGTCAGCAGGAACCATGCAAAAGGCAACAGAATGCAGTATGGTTCTTGTAATTCTCTTTTGTTGTGCCTTGCTGTTGTAACAAGTAGTAATCTAGAACAGAAATACCAGGGCGGATATCCTGTGTGAAGACACCAATATTTAGAAATTGGTTGCTCTCTTTTAACTCTACTTCTGTAAATTTCAATTTTGATTTAAATTTCTATTAAAACTTGAGGTGCTTGTTTTATACCTTCCGGTAGAAAGCTGACTGCAGTCAAATGGAATTTAACATGGCTCGGGTACACTGACATATCAGAGGGGGTTTCTGTTTTGTAGGTGTTCTGGAGATGGTAATTTAGCCTCCTGAGGAATATGGAAGGAGAATACGATAAGTAGACAAGGTTACTGAAGAGGCCAGATTGCACCTAACACTTCACTATGCTGTTGAAGAGTGTTAGGGTGTCTTGGAAGGAGGGAGATACCAGTGGTGGGGCTGCATTCACAATAGGGGCTCTACTGAATTTCCATGTATTCTTGCTAGCTTATCTCTTATTCTTTTTGTTCATTAATGGTGAGAAGGGAAACAATATGATCAGGTTTTGGCTATATAAGACTTAGTTCTTTAGTTAAAAGCGAGTTCAAATACCTGTGGAGTTCTAAGATTTGGCTTACTTGGCACACACATTTCTGCAGAAGTAGTATGCTGGGGGAAGTGTGCTTTAATACAACACAGGGTATTTGATGAGATTCCAAGCTCAAGATAGGACGTTCCTAAAAAAAAAAAAATAATTTAACTTTACCTGTTATAGGACAAACAACTCATCAAATATTTGGCAACACAAAGCTATGCCCTTCAGTTTTGCCAAAATAATATTACTGTAACAAGTCATGGACTTGACTTTGTACTGCATTTTCAAATGGTCTTCAAGGAAAAGGGGAGTTCTGACGCAACAGTTCAGTTGTGCAATAACGTCTGAGAGATCAAAGAGCTTGTTTAACAAAACAGGTTATCTTCGGTCTTAATTGGGAATCTGTGGACTGAAATACTGGTTCTTTTTCTGTCTGAGAGTGGTAAAGCAGACTGTATTGTCACATCAAAACCAAAAAGCTTATATTCTTACTGTTTTACAAATTAGCCATTAATATCAGCTTATAAATTTATCTTCTTGTAGGTATTCTATATTATACTGCAGTTCTTTAGCCCACACCCTGAAGCAATAAGAATTGAAAGGAAAAAAAGAGATGATCTAAACTGGGAAGACTGGCAGTATTTTGCTAAAAATTGCAGTATTTTTGGAATGGATAACAATGGATCTCTGGAAAAACCAGACTCTGTCAACTGTCTCCAGCTTCCTAGGTATGAGTGGGTATTATCTGCATAATACAGATGCTTTGAACAGGTAACATCCTGACACAATTAATTTATATGTCCCAATGAGAGAGAATCTTTTAATTTGGTATACTCATTTATTATGGGGTATTGAGTATATAAAAGATCCCAAATTTGACCTTTCGATTGAACATTGCCAAATGGTTATCTGTCGTTTGTACGAGATTTCAGACATTGAGGAATGTGACACAGTTGATTCATCTGTTATTTTTGAGCTAGACTTTTGAAATTTTACGTGCTTGTGTTTTGGGGGGGCTATTGTCAGTAGAATTACAGAACATTGAGATGAAGAATGGAGGAAGGCACTGATATAACAGATTGTTTTAAACAATCTAGTAACTGTGAAAGTATACCTTCTGGTCTCTGAGACTGCAACTTGTTCTGAAGCTTAGAAGACCAAACTTAAGTACAAAAGCCAATCATTCAGCCTTACTACTAATCATACAAAACAAGTAAGAAATGGGTTGAAAATTGTCTTGAAGCTTTCTAAACTTTCTAAGCAAGAACCAAAACAAAACGGGGGGGAGGGGGTAAGAAGGGTCATTATTACATTTTAGAAACATGTTGCAAGCCTTCTTACTAGACAGCATGTACAAATTTTAAAATGTATAATGTATACTATATATTTCATAAATACAGTGTTTAACATGTATACTTATTATATAATTTCATGCACATGCATGTATGTACATATATATTTGAATCTGTACTACATATATTCAAATGCACTATCTCTTGCCTGAGTTCAGATGTGACTCAGTATTAGGCTTGTTTAGTACTTGGCTGGAAATTGGTGAGAAAATACGGTACCAGGTGCTGTAGGCATTTTGCTTTTTTTGTTGTTTCACTTTTGCTACCTTCCTAAGACTTTTCAAGTGTCAGCATCTTTGTTCTCCAGGAGTTCACTGTTCTGAGGAGAGGAGCATAAGGTCATCTGAGTTACACCAGTTTTCTGCAAAAGACTTTGAGCTTTATTGCTGATCCTTGGAGCAGAGGGTAGAGGAGAAGGGCTTACTCTCAAGTAAGCCAAATATTCTTGGATAAATAACCCAAATGAGGTGTAATGCCCTTTTTGGGCCAGAAATATGTATGTGTGTATTTTCTAAAAAGAACTGAGGAGTTAAGTATGAACTCTTTCCATAAATGTTTTGTAAGTAGCACTGTTTCTCCCCTTGGATTACGATGTAAATGATGATAGGAAGTGATATGAATGAATGCTTTTTGGGTACAGCTGACATACAGAAAGCTTTGTTTAAATGATAAGAAATACATCCTGTAATGGTGAATATTCTATGTACTCGGAGAGAACTTAATGTTGGAACAAGCTCCAAATTTGTGTCAGCAGTGTAGCAGAGCTCGTTGCTGAGACTTTTATAGGAGGGGAAGGTGACTTCATTGTAAAACAAAACTAATATTTCTGTGTCTCACTCATACCTACATCCTTGTAAGGGCCGAGACACGTCCAAATTGTCTATCTAGGATTTAGACAACCAGTGTGCTCATGTCCTGGTGGCCTAGCCAGGACTCCTTTGGTTTACATGGAAGGCAATTGACCTTGGCTTTGAAATCCTTACCGTGCCTTGAGGGTTCTTGGTTTGGTAACCACATGCTAGTACTGAATGGACTCTTTTTTGTCCTTTAGGAGATGAAAGTGATTAAGGTTTTTGTTTCTTCATTCTGTATCACCTCTGTAAGTTAGGAGTTGCTCACTGTCCTTTATCTCCCTATCAGAGGCTTGAGTCTTTGCTTAGTCTGAATATTGGCTGGCCCTTGTTTTAGGATCTCCTTTGTTTTCCTGGTTTCCTAAGAAGCTGTGTGTAGGTGCCCTAAGATCTTGATGACCTGCTTATCTAGGTGACATCAGCCTTACAGTCCTTCTGCCGTTCCTTCTGGTGCTTCCATACCAAGCTGGTGTCATTCATCTGCTATTTGTACCAATTTTAACATTTCCATTACAGCTTTATATGTCATGGAAGAAAAATATTTTATCTAATTTTCTGCGGAGGGAAAGTTCTGGTGGAGGCAAGTTCTACTTATAGCTAAACTCTGCCTAGTAAATATATCAACATGAGATATGATTCATACCAACTTGTGGTGCAGTTTATATATACTTGTTTACTCAGCCTTTGCTTGAATTCTCAGTACTGTTCTTCCCTTTCTTGGGCTTAAATGTACAGTTTACTCTGAATCCTGCTACATTCCATTAAATTCTCTTGCACTTCTCTCACTGGAAGGTGGCGTTGTGTTTCTAACTCTGCTCACTCATCGAATGAGATGATACAATCCAATGACTCTGGAATTCAAAATATAACTGTTTCTTTATGTTTTTTTATATATGTTTAGCAGGTATAAAATTAACAATATGGGCATGTTAATTATCATGTTAGTCATCTGAATGATTTCCTTGCGTAGTTCAAGCATAGTTCATGTTTCTCAAAGGCACTGTGTTAAACTTTTTGAAAACTTAGTGGAGATGACACTGTATCAGTCACACTTCATTCACATTTTGAAGTTGCCCTTGAGAGGCTTTAGTTTCAATTGGAAACTTAGTGTCCAAAGAAGAGTATGGCAGTTTGGGGAAAAACAGACATATAGAGGACATTTCTTTTCCCCTGCTTGAATGCTGTTGACTGGGAATTCACTGACGTAAGAATTTTCCCCAGAAACCACAAAAAAAAAGATGTACAATTAAGTGGAGACCCTCTCTGAGAAAAAGGACATTAGGAGATAGAATCTGTAAAATACGTGATATTTTGATTTTCATTTGTCTTCCTCTCTATTTAAACAGGTTTACACCGTATTCCCGTGGTAATCTAACTTTTAGTGTTCTTACCCCGGAACCAAATCACCGACCTGGTTACAATGACTTTTACAATACTCCATCTCTCCAAGAATTTGTAAAAGCTACACAAGTGAGGATTCATCTCCATGGCCAGTATCATACTAATGAGTCTTGGGTAAATTTTAGGCATAGATATTATGGAGTTAATGAAGTTACAGTCAGCGGAAGGTAGGTGTTATGGAACTTTTCCCCCACCCATCACTGCTGCCTGACTATTACAGCTGTGCAAATTATATAATGACCTGCCTAAATTTTAATGAAGTTTTTCTGCTTTTACAATTATGAATGAGAAGGGAATTTGGTCTGAAGCAGTGCATCAAATTTGAAATGACTGGTGTACTGTTTTTTATAAAACATTTGCTCACATGTTATTTTAAACTTAATTATGCTTACACAAATCTGTCAAAAGCAGTCTTTTCCTTGGAATTACGAATGCCTCTAAGCAAAGGCTTATGATTGAAACCATGGCTTGTGCTTTACTTCAGTAGCTCTTCCAAGTTTCATTATAGATTCCCAGACATGGCAATTAATGGAAAAGACTTTTAGCAGTCTTAATGCAGAGCTCATTGTTTGTTTTAGCTATAGTTTTCCTTTTAAAACTGGGCAGCTGTCAGTAAAAGTGTTACATTATCTGTGACTGACAACTTTATTGCATATCATAAGTGTGCTGTCTTGTGAAAGGACTAATTACGTCCTGTAAATAATATGCAAATTTGGCAATGAAATAGTTTCCAAGAAGCATATGGTGCAGATTTTTGTTGATAAGTATTATTGTGAAATTATTTTGGTGGCTCTCATTTTTGAGAGAAAGCACCCCATTAGAGGTCTTGTTTACCTTAAAATTTTCTACACTACTAATATGTTTTGATTATTGAATTAGATGTGTTATGATAATGCTTTTACTAAAATAGCTACAATCTTGGCGGCTATGTAACAGCAGAATTATTTCAGCTGTAGTTTGCAAAGTTATGCTCTGCCTCCAGAAGAGCAGCCCTTCAGGTAGAGTAGGATGGTTATTGCCTATTAATTAATACTCTATAAAGATTTTATTTTAGTAAGAAATTGACGTTTTAACTGAGCTCAAAATGGGTTAAACTAGAGAATTATGCTTGATACGGTTAAGATTTCTTGCAAAACTATAGCCACACTGTAAGGCTTCATATTGATGAATAATTGCCATTTATTTAATATTTTTTTACATATTCATGTTATATATTAAAATATAGTTTTCATTACATATTATGTAAGGTAACAGTAGCTCTACTACCTACTGGTTTTTATTTTCTTGGAAAGCAATTGCTGATACTTAAAAAATATGTTGAGTGAAAAGTAGTCTCTTGTAGGTTACTGCACTTAAGAACATTCTCTTTGGTTGTGTTTATTTGTTCTTAATAAAGAACCAGACTATGTAATACACAAAATTGTCTTCATGACCGTGTTATATGTTGTTGGACAGATCTGTTTCCATGTTAAAATTCTTTCTTCACTACCTATTGTTCTTTCAGGTGTAATTGCCATGGCCATGCTGATAGTTGCGACACAGCTATGGAACCGTATAGGTGCCTGTGCGTCAAGGAAAGCTACACAGAAGGAAATAATGTTAGTTTCTCCTTTGTCTATCTACATCACCTATGAACAGCCTCAAAATTGGGATTTTAGTCCTGGGAAAAAGCACATGTATGTGTGTTAGTGTTGTCCTAGCTTTTACAGGGAACCTTTCCATAGCAGGGTTTGTATTAAATAAGGAAAGAAGAAACTCCCCCCTGCTCCCCACCCCCTGCCAAAAGCCATTCCACCACAGACCATTAGGAGTGCTGTGTTCGGGAATTTGATTTCTTGTTAGGTGAGTATACCACTTTAAAACATTAGATGCAAACCTGAATTTAGATTGCAGCATTTAATAAAGATTATGGCTCTTCTTGCTGCAGCAACTAGCAAATGATCTGTAGAGTGAACAGGTACTGAAGACCCAGTGTTCACAGCAGATGTGCTCCAGGATTTTTTCTTTTTTTTTCTTTTTTCTTTTTTCTATTTTTTCTTTTCCCTTTTCCCTTTTCCCTTTTCCCTTTTCCCTTTTCCCTTCCCCACCCTTCCCCCCCTCTGGCTTTTTAAAACATTGAAAATCAAGCTTTGAACTTATGTATTTAAGGACAGCGTATAAATGTCAGTTTCCCGTACTTTTTACTGTCATATATGACATGTGGTTATCTTTAATCTGTAGTAGCAACATGATTGCGCTAATAAAAGAACAAGCAATGTTTCTTTTTACTGCTCTGTATTTTCAGATAGCTGATATTAAGGTTAAATTTCTTGGAATTAATTAAAAGGCTGTATTAAAAACTAGATACAATCTAGAAAATACGTTCTTATCATTGCTTTGCTTTGCTCTTAACAATATTTCTCAATAAAGACAGATTTTGTGTAGTGTAGTGTGTAGTTGAAACTTTCCAAGTTGCAAAAGTATAATTTTCCTACTAGCTTGCCCAGAGGAAAACCAAAATGGGTTATTCAGTATAAGTCCTGGTCTTCTAGAGAAATAGGTAGAGGAGAGCTTAGAATAATGGTGCCAGTTTGCACTTACTTTGTGCAACCTCTGATTTTCTTGGGAGCTTTTCACATACAGCTTAGAAAAAGCAGAACCATGATGCATGAGTTAAGAAAACTTGCTCAAAGAAAAGGCTCTGTCCCTAAATCAATTATTTATCTCAAAAAAAAAAAAAAAAAAGTTGAGGTTAAGAAAGAAGGAGCTACATCAAAGGAATGAATAGCACAATCCCACTGAATGTTAGATTTCTGTCATAAGTATGTGTATCGCTTGCTACATTTATGCCTTTTGGAAATAGGCTTTCTAAAAATTAGGAAGGGGTTATGGAATAGGAACAGCAGTAGCAAAGACAAGACTAACCTCTCATCAGAACTCCCCCCAAGCAGTTGGTGCTTGCTAGAACAGCAGGAAATGTTAACCTGAGAGCCTTTGATATTGCACTTATCACGTAGAAAGGTCTTTGTAGAATTTCATAGGGGTTCTAAGTTTTCTAGTTCTTTAAGCAGAAGTTTAGGATCTACAGTCTAAATGGGATTTTAACAGAAATTTAAAGTTTTTAGATGGGTCAAATTAGAAAAAGAAATTGAAACTGACAATGTCCCTTTAATTAGAACACACATTGTGAAATGTTACTTTGTAGGGATTAATTATAAATATTTAATAAGATCTGGAAGTTCACCAAGCACTCTTGCAAGACTTATGCTACCTTGTGAAAACAAACCAAATACATTTTAATGATGTATCTGCCTTATCAGATATTTTCTGTCAATGTTAATGGGTTGTTCCAGTGAGTGTCACATTTTTGACTTGGCATATATGTATTGTAACTATAATTGAAATGCTTGAATTAACCATATCCATTCAGAGTACAATAAGGATGTTGTTTAACTATTTTCCTTGTTCTTTAATGACTGTGTCAGTATCTACTAAATATGAAATAAAATAGAAGTAGCAATAAAATAGAATTAATATTTGCAAATATATCACTAACTACTTTGAAGTTTATCAAGGATTTACATGAAATCCAAACAGCTTAAAGATTTTCATTTTTTTTTAAAGTCAAACAGTTAAAAGCAAAACCAAAATCCATTCTGATTTTTGACTATCATTGACATTGATAAAACTCTGCCTTACAGACTTATACCTGTGTTTCTCAGGCTCCCACTCCAGTGAATTAGACTTTTTTTTATTATTAATAATTTGGATTCAATTAAGCCTTTGATGGAGGAAGTTTCCAAATACAAACTTTTTTGGCAGGGAGGAAGCAAATGTTTTTTGAGAAGAAACTACACTGTCAGCACACGGTCTTTTCTTAACTTCTGTCCTGTGCTAGCAGTAAGTCACCACAACTGAGGGGGTATAAGGTGGCTTTTGTTGTTTCATATCTTGGACCAGAAATCAGACGTCCCTTGACAAACTCTTAACATATGGCAGAGTATGTTCTTGTCACATTTACACTTAATACAACTAAAATTACCATCTTGAATTTATCTGGCGTATACACCTGGATAGCTGTTGCGCAGCAAAGCAACGCCAGAAACTAAAAATTTGCATAATTCATTACAAATAGAAATCTTAGTTATTTGCATCAGCACGTTATGAAATTTGACATACGAAATGGAATGTCTTTTTTTTTTTCTCAGAGTTCTGTTTTGATGAAGAAATATGGTTTATGAAATTTGAGATGATGGGAAGAAGGGAATGCTTAAGAATGACTTGCAGATGTTGAGGGGCCAGATTAAGAAAGAAGAGTAAATAAATCCTCACAGATCTTGTATCTCATCTTATGAAAAAAATGTTCAGCTTCTTAATTTACAAATTGTTGTGTAAATGCTGTCCTGCTTTGAGAAATAGCTATGCCTTTTACAAATGGAAACTGAGGCACCAAGAGTGGAGTCCAGATTTTGGTAACATCTATATACAAAGACAAATTTATAGATATGTAAATAGTATGTCCAAAAACTTTCCATGATGTCACGTGAAAAACTGGAAACAGTCCATGAAAAAAACAAGACAATCAAACAAGGTCAGCCTTACCTTACAGCTTCAGAGCCTCCTTTAAAACAGTCATACAGAACCTAGTAGAACGGTAACAGCAAAATATACAGGAATGATTGTATAAATAATAATAGAAAATAGAATTTAAAATCAATAAAGCAACTGTGATAAAAGCTTGAGAGGGTATGAGTGGAAGTGAGAGTGTGACTGGATACAGTAAAGGCTTCAGGTCTTCAGAGTTTTCCATGCAAATAATTGTTTTAAACATCTGCTGACTGAAAACTGGATATGGCATTGTTGATTTACAAGGAATTGGATAAATAAGACTTTTTATGTGACAGAAGAATCTATGTAAACCTTAGGTAAAGGTCAATCTGTATCATGTCACATGTTGGAATTAATGATACATAGTACCTAAGGAGCTGTAAATATTGACTATAGTAAGTGGTCACTCACTTAATAACAAAGACTTCTAGCTTGCAAAAGCAAGCAAGCTAGTAAAAAAATGCACTTTTTGGGAAGCTCTGTGCCATAATTTGTGTGTCCAGAGGATAGGACTGGGAGGAGGCTGGTTATATCAGAATAAAATTAAAGGAAATCAAGCAGGCAGGTGGTTGACTGGAGTTTTAGGAAACAGCAAGCAGAAAGGCATCTTCTTCAGTCGTCTTACCTGCCTGAAAATATTAGATAACTTTTGACATGTCTGTAGAAGTTTGTCCATGTATCCATCCCTGGAAAACAGGTGTAACTTCACAGTTCCAGGCTTCTAAAACAATTTGTGTACAGCATTGCTGAAATCCTGAAAGAACTTGTTGCAGTCTCAGATACCTTGTGTTTTTTTGCACAGGTGATGACAGGCTGAAGGAACTGGGAAGTGGTCATTATCCCTTATACATTTTGATCTGAGGTTTCTAAGTTTTACTTAAGAGGTAGGCAGGTGGCAGCTAGCCATTGTTGCCTCTCAGAAACTGAGAAGGGTCTTCCAGTCTGAAAATTATTTTCAGGGGCTTATCACTGTGCAGGATTTATTTCATTTAATGTGAAAGACAACTGAGACACAACTGGGCTGGTTCTTCACTGTTGTTGGAAGTAGCTGTTGTAAATCATAGTGCCACATATATTTATTGATTTTCTATGATTTTTCACATATTCCATATAAGTGCTGGAGTGATTAGCCAATCTGTTTTTTTTTTCCTTCTTTTACCCCAGTAGAACTATTATTAAAAAAAAAAAATCCCATGCAATAAGTTTCTCAGAAGAGTGAAAGCAGTCCTAGAATACCTGGTGGCTGTGGCTACAGCACTCTCTAATGGTACAGGAGAATGGAATTCAAAGGCTTATTCCAAGTAGACAAAGTATAAAGAGGGAAAAATAAACACCAGATCTCTTACTATTTAATATACTGAGCAAGTCAGAGTTTTGGTAAAACAGAACATATGCTGAACTCATCAGCTGCAAAACACGCGTTCTTGCTCTCTTTTATTTTACAGAAGTCCTACAGGGTTGGAATCTAAACAGGAGTTAGAGGGAGTTGGATGCCTGATTTGAAAATAGCTTTGAAATTTAATCCTGGAGAATTTAAGTGTGAATTAATTTACTGAGCAGCCTGATTGTCAGAATTATTATGGTTGCATACACTTTGATTTTATTTGACTTAGTGTGGCTTCATATAACTTCACCAAAAAAAAGCATAAGGGAAAAAGGGGTTGAATAGGAATATATATTATACTGCCTGACAACATCTGTGCTAGTGTTGGAGATCTCAGTTGTGTCCCATTATTGGAATCAGGCATTCAGAATGGTAGATCTTATGTTTTTTGCATGTCAGGTTTTTTGTCAGTCACTTTGCTATTGCAAAGCAGTAGTGGTATCTTTTCTTAGAATGCTATTTGGCATATGGTATTTGTAAACCACCTGTTATGGCTGTGCTTAGTTTCTAAAATTATGTTGCATCCTTTTAAGCTATGTGGAGTGTTACGATGGAACACTCTTCATTTCTATTCTGTCTTCCTTAGTCACTCGGAGTCACTTAGAATGTTCTAGCTTTTTTTTTTTTTTCCTCCTAATAAAACCTGGCTTTTGAGTTTAAAAGCTCTTTAGTGTTTGGGGAGTTCACAAGAAACAGATATGGTTCAAATCTCTGCAGTCTTGATAGATAGTCAAATTCTGTAGTGAGGGTGCTGAGGAAAAGCCATGGGAAAATTAAGGCAACTGTCTTCAGAGCAGGACTAAGATACACTGCAATAGATATTGCCTAGAAGCCATATTTATTTGGCTAATGAAGCTAAATGGAGTGAAAGCAGACTTTCCATTTGGGTACAGACTGGGATCTTGTAGGAAGGAAAAAATAGTATGTGATTAACTATCCTATTATAGTCAACAGCTACAGGGCAGCATAAACAAACATGGTTGGGTGATACGCATAATGGAGTTTTTCAAAGACAAGACAGCATTTCATAATGCATGAGAAGGTGGCGTTGGTATCACTTCAGCAGATATTTAAATCTGTACTGTGCATGGTGTATGTATATTATCAAAGCATATGTATAATATATGTATTATAGTTGTGTATGTACACTGTTTATTGCAACCGAACTTTGACTGACAGGTGTGAGATGGGAACTCCTACACAGGTTAGGAAAAGAAAAAAAAAAAATCTACCTAACAGAACATTAAAAAAAAAAAAGTATGCCACCCAGAGGCAAGCAGCAGGATATTTTAGAAATGTTGGAGTAGAAGGTTCTAGTTGATCATGACTTATTGCAAGTCTTAAAGTATTGTTACTGTTGCCTCCTGAAGTATTTCTTTGAATATTTTATGACTGTTTCTTCAGAGGCACTGTCCTCAGCATTCTGAGTGACTAATAAGGTACGTGGCCCATAAAGACTTAGGCTGAAGTCACTGGTGATCTTTCTGTTAGTGTGCTGGATTCAGGAATTTTGAGAAGGCAAGTATTGATAACAATTTCAGTGTAAAAAAAAAAAAAAATCCTGAATTCATTATTGGAAATAAGTTTATAATCATAATTTTAAACTAACGAATTTGGCCAAGGTGAACTAGGCATTTTGGTGTTCTGGCTCCATGTAATGTTTTCTCAGAAAACTGGTTTCACAGAAGGTGAGCAGTTCCTATCAAGAGGACATGTTTGTTATTGTCCATCGGGAAAGCCACGTATTTAACATTTTTTCTGAAGAGTCTAGATGTAGCTGAGAACAAGGACATCTGCATGTTTGTGGGGTTTACGGTTATGGAGAAAGGCTTGTTTTGTCAAGAAATAACATTCTTTGTAAGTCTGCTGCTAGACCTTGTTCAGACTTGTCTAAGTTTTTTTGGGGGGAATTTACCTATCCATTTTACATGCGGTAGCCAATATTCGAGACCTGAATCTCCCGATACCTTTGAAAATCTCAACAGCTATGCTTTGGACAAATACAGAGTTTACATTTGGTGAATGGAGACCTGAAGACTGCCATATGTACATCATCATGCTACCAAAAGAGAAAGTTAAACAAGGCAGGTCTGGAAGTTAAACGCAATTTTTAACCTAATAAGGGTGTGACAAACTCAGCAGGACATTGTGAGGGTCCAGTACACATTTTTAATGCGTACAGGTGTGACAACTACTAGAACAGCAAGTGTTTCAGAGTCATTGCCAACTTATGAATGACTACTTTTTTGCCAAGGCTTTTAAAAAGCTTTGTAAAAGTTTTAAAAGTCACTGTACAAGAGACACAGTAGTTCAAAGAGACTCCATGCTATGCTATGTAATCAAATGCCATCTTTTTCTCTCTTACTCCTTAGTGCTTGTGTGTCATTTAACAATAGCTGCAAGCACAGGTATGCATGAGTAACTGATCTAAGATTGAATCTGAAATGAAACGATGAGTGCTTTCAGCAGCTATGTGGCTGGCCAGGCACAACTTGAAATTTAGGGCTGGCAGGGTGGTAGCGATTCCTGTACTGTTTTGCTTTCAAGGCGGACATACTTCCATAGACGTGCTGCAAGGCAGCAGCTGCATCGGTGCGATGGTTTGGCTGGGAGCTCTCATTCCTTTCTTGCACTTCCCAAGTTGTGCAATGCCTGAATGACCCCTCATCTCATGATGCTGGTGCTGTGTAATGCTGATTGTCCTCAACGTAGAGACAAAGGGAGTGACTGGAGGGAGGAAGAATGGATGTGAGTGAGGGAAGGACTTGAATAAGTTTAAGCTGTGTAACGTGCGTAACAGTTATGGTTAAGGCGTTCCCGTTGGTGTACTTAAACTGGGCTAATTACGGTTGGGCAGTGATTCTTCTGAAAAACACAGGTCAGAATTCAAGGTCTCAAGTGAAGCCCTGCTAATTTTCATCCTGAAATCTCCTTTTTCTCTCACTGTGGTGCTGGTGTGTTTTTTTTTTTGTTTTTTTTTTTTTTTTTAACATTGCAAAAAGGTGTAGTGGCTATTGTTATCTTACTTCTTACTGTTAATTTCCTTTATTAAAACTAAATTTCAGCAGATGAATTCTTGTGCTCGCATTTTCTCTCCCAAGTTGCTTCTGAGTTGTGACTGCTCCGCAGTTCTAGGACTATCTTAATTTTATGTTTTCTAATTCAGTTTCTCATTTTAACCACAGCTGATCCTTTCACAGCATCAGCTGTGAGTGAAACAGTTTAGAAAATTCAGTGTAGTTTCCAAATGATCAGTGATGCAGGCACACTGCACCTAAATAATTGTAATAGTGCATGGAATAATAGACTTGAAGAAAGATGAGCACACTTCTAGAACTTAAGAAGAAAGAAGTTGCCCAAATACTTTCTAGAAGCAACTTAATTTGAAACATTTAAATTCATTCTGAAAGATGGACATTATAATTGCAATATATTTTATTAGATCCAACAAGGCACTAGTATTTTGGGAATGGACTTTGAGTAATGCCATTTAAATTAGAAAAAAAAAAATATTCTAAACAAATATCTCTTCCGTGCCAAAATGTACCGTATTTTGAGCCAGTTTCATAAAAACTAGTTGGATTGTTAACCATTAAGAGAATGTAAGTGTCCAAAATGCTATCCATTCATTAACTTTAAGAAATCCAATTTGTTTTTAGTTGTTGATGAACCAGTAGGCACAATAAATTTTCCCCTTGAAGTTTCGTAGAGTCTGTTATTAACTGAAGATTATTCCAACTTCAGATTCTTCACAAAGCTCTGCTTAGAAGGTAATATTGTGAGTTCATCAAAATAAAAAATGAGCTTCTGAGGTGCTCCTGAACTCATTAAATATTTTTACTGGTTTGGATTTAAGCTAGTTACGTACTTAAACATCGTTAGTCTTTGTATCTAATAAATTTGAAAATAATTGAAGAAAACAAGATACTTTGTTTAGGTGTTTATTTAAACAATGCACCTGGTATCCTAGTATTGCATTGGTGTCATATTTAAAATATAACTTGACAGAGTTGAATATGTGTACAGATTTACGTTTTTTTTCTTTAAAATTTCTTTCTCGAAAAATTCATGAGATAAATGCACATTGAGAAGTGCTGATATTTCAGATGCTCTGTAAACATCATATATTTGGCCATAGGAGGCCTTTTGTTCCACTCACAGGGTGAAATAGTAACTGTACAAACTACAGTTACTACAATACTGCAAACCACAATAACAGACATTGTTTAAAATGCATCCAAGTGGATGTATTAGGTGAAGATGTCTTCTGTGCCTCAAACGCACTACACATCATTTTGCATTTTTAGAGGTTTAAGTAAAGTTGAATCTCAGGACATTAGCCTGTGTAGAGTATCTAAGCACTTAATTATTTTTTTCTTCTGCCCACCTTTCTTGATTTTAATCTGTTGTTAAAGTAAATTAAAAAGATTTTTTTTTAAAAAAGAGGTGGTTTTGTTATTTCCCTGTGTGCTTTCTCACTTCTCGTCTAAAAAAGTATTTAAATGGGGGAAACAACATAGAACAAAACATGAATATAGAGAATATAATAGTGCACTTGCAAGGTAAAGAAATAGTATTTTCTCTTTTTTTTTAATTTATTTTTTATTTCAGTGTGATCGCTGTTTGCCATTGTACAACGACAAGCCTTTTCATCCAGGTGACCAAGTTCATGCCTATAATTGCAAACCTTGTCAATGTTACAGCCATGCGGTAAGCTGCCACTATGAGTTAGCAATGGACCCTTTTCCTCAGGAACACTACAGAGGCAGTGGTGGAGTGTGTGATAACTGTCAACACAACACAGCTGGTAAGTCACACAAAAAAGAATGGACTGTTTGTTTTACAGTCACTTTTTGACTAAGTGTTGTGTCAGCTGAAGTTAGTAATGCTCAATGGCTGACATTCCAATAAATTCTCATGTATATGTATTTATAAACTATACAGGCAGTGCAGTAATTACAATTGTGTCGATACTTAAGCTGCAGGAAAATACTGCTAAAATTTGATAACAATCTTATAAAATCATGCAAAACACATTCTAATAAATAATTAGAATGTAATTACAAAACTGTTTCCATTACATGTGCTAGAGCATTTGAATCCAGAATATGGCCTTTCTAATTGAACCAGTTTAACAGATAACATATTAAAATGTCAAATTTTGCTCTCATGTCAGTTTCTTGCTTATTGAGTAAAGGTTTCTGTTCTGTGCAAGTAGTATATTTGAATACTTTTTTTTAAACAGTTCTATTTCAGTTTTCTTGGCTTTGTCTAGTAAAGGGAAAAAAGAAAAGTTTCAGGTTCAATGATAATTTTTCCAAAAAATGTATAGACATTTGCATGGCACAGCTTTTATATAAGTGTGGTATTATATAACAGATGGAAGTTTAATGGAGTAAAACATAGTTTGTAACAGGTTCATTGTTTCATATGCTCTGGATCACTAAATTGGCAGGTAGAGATGAAAGGTGCATTAAAATGGACGTCCTGAAAATTATAGAATTCCCTCAAAGGAATAGAGTCTTTAATTTTGAATTATACAGCTAATTTTAATGAATTGGAAGCCATAATGCATAACCTTTCTTTCATGCAGGAAGGAACTGTGAGCTGTGCAAGGATTTCCATTACAGACAAGCAGGTGCAGATCTTTCAGCCATCGATGTTTGCAAGCCCTGTGACTGTTACGCAACAGGCACCAAAAATAAGAGCCTCCTGTGTGATAATGTAAGTAGCCTCAATACAGAAAAATGACAAAACAGTTTAATCAGCTGGGCAGACAACAGTAGGATTTTACAAAGTGTATTTAGGTGGTAACTACTTTGTAAAAAGCACTTAAGTTCAGCCTTTTCAAAGTGATAATTGACTTACATCAGAGACTGAAATCTGAGAGAACACAGAACACAATTTGAGGCGTACTGTTGAAGAGTTCATCTAGATCAGCAACAGATGCTGTATGAATTTTCAGAAGTGAATAGTGTTTTTTTGGGGATACTAACAGGTACTCGGTGCACTCAGTAATGTTAAAACATCCAGGTTTGGAGTGTTTTTGAAGGTCTTGTTTACTGTCTTAAAATCACTGCCAGATTTTGAGAACTGAGGCAATAAGCTGAGCTTGAAATTGAGCTAAAATTAAGCTAGTTTTCCCTGTAATAATGCAAGGATTGATCTCCCTTTTAATTCATAAAGTCCATTTAAAAAAAGAAAAAGAAACCCACAAAGTGATGCGGAAAAGAGAAACACCATCAGCTATGCTTTTTAAGCCTATGGACCTCATTGACATGCAAGACGTAAAGTCTGATAATAAATCTGTCACTTTCAAAACATGCATATCAAAAAAAAAAGAAAAGCAGGAAAAGTGACTGAAGTCTTGAACATATATTAAAAATATATTGTGGTTCCTGTTCTATTCACATATGTCCTGTCCATTGCCAAAATCCAAATTTTGTTAGGATTAGGGAAGAAATAGCTTCTTTGTCTGAAATGTATTTAAAAAACATTTTAAAGGTAGAACCGTTTTTTCAGGGATTTGAGCTAGAACTTCTTCAGCTTGTTGCCACATTTTCTGTCTCTTCTTTTTTCCAACCTTTTTTCATAAAACAATGTCTACCATTTTTCATATGGTGTGTCTTTTTATTGCATTTTATTTAACAGTAAACTCTTGTGGATCCTGTTGTATTTTCATCCTTGGTTCTATAGTGCTACAAATACATGCCCAGTTTGACTCAATGCACCTTCACAGGACTCGAGCATCAGTGCATATGCTGAGTGATAAGCAAATTTAGCACCATGTGGTTTTTAAAATAATCCCCTGTAGTACAAATAAAAATAATTTATAATTTTCTGTCTTCTGAACATGATAATTTGACAGCATCATGGAAATGAAAAAAAAAACCCACTCTTGAAAACCAAAGATATCACGTTAGGACTATTTTTTAAGGTATAGGAAAGAAGGAAAGCAAATGCTGATTTGTGTGTCCATGGTGTGTGGTGAAATGTTAACCTAAAAGAACTTTAGCTGTGATTAATAACAAGAGGAAGAGTAGTTTACAGAAATTACTGCTTTATAGTGAAATATACAAGAACATTGATGAAGCTTGACTACCAAAGTACGAACAGGGAGATAAAATGGGAAAAATGGGGGAGACTGTATTGCTCAATAAAGCATCAATTGACTGCTGCAGTAGAAGCAGAGCACGGAGAAATGATTAAGAGGCATTAAAGAATAGATTAATAAGGCTGGGGACTAAAGGCTGAAATGAATTACATGAAATAGGAAGGCATCACTGAAGGAAGTGTTTCCAAATTTGACCTGTGGAAGATGGAATCATAAGGAATAAGGACCTTACTCATGAAAATTAATTGTCACGTCACAATGATAATTTTCAAGGAAATATGCCAAAAATGGGGCAGAATACACTTTTACTCCATAACTTACTATTTTCTGTAGTTCGTCAAAATTTTTTTTCTTTCCACAAAGTGCCAGTTCTGTCACTCAGTTCCAAAAGATACAGAATTCCAAACTTATTCTATTGAATCACACAGACTATTTACTCATCAAATGAAGTATTGTTAATGTAGATAGTTTACAGGATGGGTAGAAGAGCTTACTGTAACACAGTTACTCCCATCTAAGTTCTTTGGACTGCTCATGAAAACTTTATGCATGTTCTGTTCACCTATTTCACTCTACCCTTGGTGAGAAATACATGTAGGCGTGTAGCATTTCTCACTTGCATAACTTCTCAGTTTTCATACATCTATAGATCATGCCCGCTTACAGATCAGTGTGCAACTTCATTTGTATTTCAAAGCATGAACTAATGTATTAAAAACTTCAAAATTATAACTTTATGGCTTCTAGTAATGAGTGGGGTTTTAGAAGACTGGTGTAGCAGTGCATCCATGAGCTGTTAGTTAGACCTTTTTTGTACAGAGAGGTCTTCCCTTGAGACTGATGGGTACAAGAGAGAGAATTGCTACAGCCTGATAAAATTTGTCCACTTCTGTGCTGATTATTGACATTTAATCAGTGTAGAAAAGATAAACATTGGTTGTATTCTCTTTGTGAATGTTTGTCACAAAATGTTTCAAACAATCAGAAAGTCCAGATGAGGTATTTGAGGTGCCTGAGTTTTATGAGAGTGAAAGAATTGTCTGCCTTCTTCCCTTCTCCCTAACCATTCACACATGAGAAAATTCTGCCAGAATACTGCTGATGTGATCATTCTTGCTCTGTATGGAAAGCTGGAGATTAATTTCTTCTGGCCCTTATACCACAATCCTTGACTCATTTTCCTGTGCAGCTTTTTACCCAGACTGCTCTACAAACGCTTACATATTCAATCAGGCAGAGCAGTTTGTAGTCCTTTCATGATTCTATTATAATATGCCATATATAATGGTGTGGAGAAAAAAAAAAGCACTCTTTTCCAGGGCGTTTGTTTCTAGGCAATGCTGAAAGTGCTGCTATTTCTTTTACCTAGTCTTTGGAAGTTCTGATCTCAGTGAATTTGAGCGTCTTTCTCCACTGAGCTTTTGCGGATTTTTTAAAAATTCACTTTTAATATGCAAATAAATAGGTATCATATACTTATGGGTGCAAAGAAGCTGTACTTTACTGCAGAAGATACTGTTCAGAGTTGCGAAGACTTAATTGCCTTCTGTCAAGGTGGCAGCTGTGTTGTCTTGTGTTGCAAGAAAACTTTTTAAGGCATGAAGATGAACAAAGTGTTAGTTACTGTTTTCTCTGAAGAGTCAAATGAAAACATAGATTCCAGTGCTACCAAGTAAGCTTTTGAATAAGCTTCAGATTTCACCTTTCTGTACACTCCCTAAATATTGCTCTTTTAAATGTCTCAATTTTTTCCCTCAGAATTGTGATTTAATAGTTTTTATGCATAATGGAAAAGCTAGCTAATAGCTGCGTATGTATATGTATTTTAAACCAAAGTAGCATCTTTAGTTCTGATAATTTTATTTCTGAGTTGATAAATTCTTTGATCTAAAAAGATCAAAGGAAAAGAACATAGGTAAAGCAGTTAATTAAGGGAATTTCAGTCAACAGATATATCAAATAGAATAAGGAATATAAAGGATGCAAACATGTCAATGAAAAGCTCAGGTGCATAGTGGAGTCCATAAAAAAATCAAGTGATAAAACACTGTGTGTATTCTTAGTCCTGGATTTCCCTTCATGGAAGGCCTGTAATTTTATTGCTAAAAGGAAAGATAGTGAGCTTTTTATGTTAAATAATTCCATGGCTTCATTTCTGATGGGTTTTGTACCATGGGAATGCTGGGTTTTTTTGTGGTGGTTTATCAAGTTATTTTGGGGATTGTGGTCCACTCCTACCCTTTGGAGTGTCATAGGCACAGGGTAAACACCTCATTTTACATTTTGAGCAGAAGTAGTAGAAAGCTACTGACTTTTGAAAGTCATCGTGTGCGATAACAAGAAGAGATAGCAGGGGAGTGAAAAGGAATGTCATTATTGCTACTTATTCAATTTTCAGTTCCCAAAGCTGACATATCACGAATACTCTCAGGTATTTGGTGGTCAGACCATTAACCTATGTGTGTGAGCCAGCACATCTTACAGTTCTCATTTCCTAAACTGAAGAACAGGAAAAGAAAAGTCTTCAACCCTCTTGCTCCCCCCTCCCACTTCCTGAGATTGCAGTCGGCTGGACGCTGGGGTCCTTGCTAGATTTGCATCAAGTAAGGAAAAGAGGTAGTGAGAAGTGTATGATTAGCATTTACATCCAAAAGGTAGAACATCGAGATCAGTACCAATCAGTTGCAAAGCCAGCAATGGTAGGATGAACAGAAAGAATTTCATGCAGGAATTAAATATATCTACGGGTCTTAAAATGTGAGTTTTAGGGTATTGCCAACTGGTCAAGGGAAGGTGCTTCTGTCCTGGTAGAGAGTAAATAATTGAAATTAGTCATGACTCAGCCAATTGCAAAAGTTTTTTTTGTTGGTTTTTTTTTTTTTTGTCATGTGTTTTGGTCTTCAAAACGAGAAGTTAACTTTGGTAAAAGAAACTTAAGTGTCAACTTTAGTTTTTTGTTTAGTAACATCAAGCTGCAACTCATATTTCTTCTCCAGAATTGGAGAGACTTTTTGGTTACGTTTCTGGCAGTATGTTTCTTCTATTACAGGCACCAAAGAATAGCTATTTGAAATTATAGGGAAATCCAAGGAGAAAAAGATGGTTTTAACTTTCAGAAAGGCTTAGGGCAGCTATTTTTTTTTCAGCAAGTTCCATTTTATGCTTTATGAATACATACGGTCAACAAGATTTTAAGTAGTCAGAAGATATATTCTGAGACCATGATACATACGTGTTGATTATCCGCTAAATGAACACTATGACTAAATAGTTAGCTGTACCCCAAACAATAATTAAGACAATTCTTTGGAATATGTCATCCTTTGTCCTGGGCACTTAAATGTCTTCTTGAGTCCTCACATTGCTTTAGTAACTGGACATTGGGAGGGTTCCTGAACTGGTTTCTCTTTCATTTTGTGGTTCTAGATTATATGAGTTAATTAGTGTCCCTCAATTAGAGAGTGGTATCAATACAGGCTAAAGGAGTGGGAACTTCTAGGTATATCTAAAACTCAGATCTCAAATAGTCTGCTTCTTGATTAAGGAAGTCTGCTTCTTGATTAAAGACAATGGTGTAGCTGTGGTTTCTGCACGAGGAAATTGCATGCAGTTTTTATAACTGTTTATGTTCAAGGATATGGGACTAATGTGTATTTCATACGTAAATTGTGAATGACACAAGGGATATATGCTAACTCAGCATCAGTGATTGTCTATATCATATAACAATTGTAATTATGGAGTCCCAAGATACACCACCACTTGGTAGTAATGCTTGGCTAGACTCATTTCTGTAGTGAACGACCTAGACAGATATTTCCACAAATGCTTTAGTACCAAGATGGTTATCTTAATAGACAGGCTGTTTCTGTCTGCTTAGTGTTTGGGTCAGAACCAGGCCTGTCAGGCATAAGGAACAGGAGAACAGATTGCTTTCCGCTCTTCTGTGATCAGATAATTAAAATCTATTTCTTTAAATGACAGATAGCATTTGGATCGGGGGGGAGGAGAGGAAGGTTCAGTAATATCGCCAGTGCACAACTGGTGAAATCCTGGTGAATAAAATCTTTAAATATTAATTGCTACCAGTATTCTCAATGATACTGTTGTTTCCAGAGTGAGGTAGATTTACAGAAATAGTAATAACAACAAACACCACTTTGCTTCATAATTCATTTAGATTTTTACGTAGCTATAGAAATGGTTTGTTCTACCGATTTTGATGTAGATTTCTGTATTACAACCTGTACTACACCTATTTCTTCAGTATTATAAACATGTTAGCTGGTACAAGTTCTTTGTAACAGTATCTATTGCCAAGCATTTCACATTGCTTCTGGATTATTTTGGTGCTTCTCTGTACAAACAAATTAAAGATATTATTTTTCTTTATTTCTCATTTTTAAGCCAAATTTTCCCCAAATTAAGCCCAGTTATTAGTTTCTTTCCTAAATTCATGCAGTAACCAATTTTCATATTGACTTGAGAGTGCATATGTACCTTAATTTTGCTTAGCCAAAATTCCAGTTCTTTAAAATTATTTTTTTATTCCTTTTTACTGTACTTTTTGTGTGTTGTACCCTTCAACTGTATGAGCTGAAGCCTTACCTTTCCTTCTCTTGTCTTAAACACAAGATTCCTTTTTAGTACATCGCAGAATAACATTTACCTTTTCTGGAATGGTGTCATATTGTTCATACTTAGTTTGTAGAGGTGTAGTATCACTTCCAGGTTATATTCTGTATTACTGTTTCTTCACAATTTTTCTGTATTTTGCATTTGGTGTCTCCTTGCTATGAGTTGTGTTTTGAACTTCTGCATTTACTTCACCTTTACTGATTTTGGAATATTTGTGCAAAGAGTGAAAGTGATGGTGAAAATCAACCTGCTGAGGATTATCCCAGCACAGCAGTGCCCACCCCGAACAGGGCACAGTCCCGCAGCATCGAATACGGCCAAGTATTTTTCTCTAAAATTCTGCATAGCTACTTGAAACGTAAACAGTATGTGAAGAATAAAACCTGTGTAATATGGGGTGCATTACAGTGGCATGTTTCCCTTAGCTGATAGTCATGTCTCTTATAATGCCATGTTTACTATAGAAGGCAGGGTTGAAGTGGAGTTAAACAATTGAATTTGTTATTCTGTATTTCAGAGGCTAAACTTCAATAGATATATTTCATCTTGATATCTTGTATTGACAGAAAATGGCTGAAGAAGCAGAATGGAAAGGTTTCTAGTCACTTATAGCTAAGACAAAAACAAAGTAGTCATTCATGAATAAAATCAGAGGCTCCTTTTTGTCTTGTCTATAGAATATCTTTTTTCTGCTTGACTTTTCTTTCAGAAGACTTTGAAATCAGTGTTGTGGAAGAAGGTCAGTGGATTATTTACAGACCCTTTAATGTGGTACATAGAAACCTGTTTTCAGATTTATTAAGAAGCAATCTGATAAGCCTCCCTCTCTAACAAAAACGTTAGTTTCCTATACCTTCCTCAAACTGTCATGGAAGACTTCCACACTTTTTAGAACCAGGAAGCCAGTTGCCTGTTTTATTGATTACAAATGGAAAACTCTCATCTGTGTGACAGCAAGGTAGGAGAAATTTGTATAAGGAGATCTCCGAATGGTTTCATTGGCTAGTTCCTGGAGAAACTTTGAACTGTATTCTTCAGTTGGCCAGATATTTCTCCCTCATTCTGTAGGGTTGTATTTCTTCTTCTGGCATAATTTTTTACCCTTTTATTTAAGAGAAAGTTTGGGGACATCCATTTTCTGCAGCTGAATGGGATGGAAATTACTGCTTCTTGTAAGAGCTTGACACTTAAAATTATGCAGAAGATACTGGTGCTCTTTGCTTCTCTTAGCGTGCAGTAATCTACACACTGCACTTGTTGCATCAGGAAATGGCTACCATCTGCTCACAATTAGACTGAGGTTTCCATGTATTTATGAGAAGAACATAGATGAAATACTATTCCATACTAGATGAAATGAGACCTTCGTCTAGCACAGTATCCTCTCTGGTAGTTACTAGAAGCTGGTGTTAAGAAGCATGATCCTTCTGAGATATACTTTTCTAGATTCTAGTTATTTATGGTTTTGGGACTACCTGAGCCGAACTCAGGAGTTAATCTGAATTGTCATGTTTGGTGTCCACATGTGGAATTAATCTAACTAATTTTTTAATGCACTTCAAAAAAATGTGTGTTTTTCTCTACACTTGAAGTGTATAGAAAAAGTACTTTTTCACTGTTTTAAGATCGCTGTTCGTTAATTTCCTGGGTGTTCTCTGCTTCTTACACTGTGAGAAATGATGAATATTCATTTTATAAGCCATTCATTATTTTATAGACATGTATTCCCTTCATCTTAGTCATCTCTTTCCAAACTGAAAAGTCTTTTTTTTTCCTCTCTTTTCATTTTTATCTTTGCTTATCTTACTCTCTCTGCAATCTCTTATTTTAGAGAGGATAACCAGATACGCAAATTGTGCAAAATGTTGATACACAATGGATTTTTATGACAGAATGACATTTTCTCTATAATTTTCAGTTCTTTTCCTAATAATTCCAGTATTCCTATTGCCTTTTTAACTGCCTCAGAGCTTTCAAATGATTTTTAGGGGGAATGGAGCAGCTTTAACAGCTCCTTTCGTGAGTGATAATATCTAATTTTGGACTCATCGCTATCTGCCTATAGTCAGCATTGGTTTTCTCCAGGTGTTAAGTTTGCATTTCTTCATGTAGAAATTAATTTGACTTTTTGAGCATCCATTTGGTCCAGTATATGTGACATTTCCAGATGTCTGACTTAAAGAAAAGGAGCAGAATCATGAAGTGTGATTTTTTCCTTGCGAAAACAGTACTGGTCTTTTCCAATACAGCAAACTGATGTTTTCATTTCTATTAATTCGCTCTGTACAGAAAAAGGCTACTAGTCTGTAGATCTCAGAAGCTTCCCTTTTAAGGAGATACATGTAACTTTTATAATTTTATTCCTCTTTTATTGAGGTTGATTTAAGCAGTTAATAACTCAGTAACTTTATATTTCAGTTCATCTAGAACTCTTGACTCCTGTGTAGTCACTTTTCCACAGATAAGACTTTGCTAAAATCTTTTCCTTCTGACTTTTAGGTTTGAAACCAGTCTTGAAAATCATTCCCAATACCGAATGGTAACACCTTTTTCATTATGAACAGCTTTGAAATACTTTCTTTATAGTCTTTGTTGTGGTTCTGTCTTTCCTGAAAGCTACACAGAATCATAGAAGCATTAGTTGGCCATCTGCTCCAGCTGAAAGCAGGCTTGTTGTTGGCACTAGATCCAGTCAGTCATGATTTTGTCTGGATGAGTCTTGATACCTCTGGGGACAGAGATTCCACATCCCCTCTGGGCAACCTGTTACTGATGCTGCACTTCCCTCTTAGTGAAAAGTTCTGATGTCCCATCAGAATCTGCTAATCATACCACTTAATTATTTATTGCCCTCACTGATTCTCCGGTAGTCTTCCTTTGTTTCTGACATCTGACAAATCTTTTTTTTTTTCCTTCATGCCTTAAGCATGTTGCTCGTTAAAAGCTGATTTTTGTATTGCCTTATTCTGGTTTTAAAATTTGGTCATGGTTATCCTCTCATTTAACTTCTTCACTTTGATGTGATTTCCACTTTCTGAAGATGACTTTTTGCATGTAATGCTTTCTTTCATGTGGTGGCTTTTGGAGTAACTTTAAAGTCTTTTGGGGCATGAGTTATATGTTTGTTGAGTGCTAATGAGGTATCTTTATATAATACTTGCTATTGTGTAATCTGAGTATGCTATGATCCCTAACACAAAATGTTTTTTTCACAGTTATGTATTAAACTAGGTATTTTTCTTCATTTAGGATTAAACTCAGAGTTGCTTTTCACATGTGAATTCCCTGATGAATGGCTGTGATGCATGACTGAGTCTCTTATAATAAACTAAATATCTACATCAAATCCAGTCTAAAAGGGAATAAGTTGAAAATCCTTGTTGCTGTGTTTTCTGCTGTTGTGGTCTCTTAACTCTTACCTTTTTGTACTAGCTTCTGTCTTGTCTTTTGTTTATAAAGTATTGTTTTCTTGCTTTTTAATATCTTCACCTTCCAGAAAAATGTGGCTGATACATAAGTAACCGAGCTCTATCATGGAAGCATGTTGAAGAGGTTTTATTTTATTGGACTAAAGAATCTTTTTATGAGGAAGGGGTAGGAATAAATGCTTCTCTAACTTTCATTCAGTGTTTTCTGCACTGAGAATTTACTATTAGATGTTGAAATACTCTATTTTGTCTTGTATTAATAAAGCTTAGAGCTTCATTGTAGACTGGAGGGTGTGATAATAACATTTATTTTAAGAGGAACTTCCAAGTAGCTTTTTCTCTAGTGTCACAGGACTCTCCTCTTTCAGCTTTGCCTGACAATATAGGTTTGAGATGAAAAAGACAACTGTTAAGAGAAATTTTGTTCTGGAAGCTAATTAAAAGCAAAGAACATTGAACTGCAGCTGTTGATGTTGTAGATAAATAACTAGTTTTGAATCACTGTACTTTATCATAGTTGTAAATATTTGCATTGAAAAAAATACACTGACCAAAAGAAAATTACTTACAACACAGTTTGTTTACCGCCTTATCTGCGTTCCCCAGAACACTTGACTTAGAAAAGTTAGTTAGGTTTTGTTCTTGATTTTTGAATCCTAAACCATTTGCCAATTTATGCCTCCTTCATCTCTGTGTTGCTTTGAGTCCCTGTTCTTGTCTATGTTGTGTATTCACTGATATCTTCCATTCTTTTCCCCATCCCCGTGCCTTTGTCCTTTCCCTGTGGTCAGTTTTCCCACCACATGGGAAAGTGATGAATATATAGCTTTTTTTTTTTTTTCGTTCTGGCTTTCAGAGGTTTGAAATTGAGATAGCTTCCCAAGAGCCCTTTAATCTTGCACAAGATGTGAGACAAATACTCCCAGATCATGGCCCAGGCATAACAAAGGATGCCTCAGCTCCTTCTGAATAGGAATGCTACTTATTTAGGGAGTAGGAGAGGACCTTTATATCCCAGCACTGAAGTGGAACGCTTGGATCCCAGCTGAACCAAAAAAAGAGGGAGAGTTGTTGGGTCATGTCCTTCTGTAAAGGAAGAGAAAATTTATCTTGGATGAGTAATCAGAAAGGAAGTCTTTCAACTTTGCTTCGTTCTTATTTAACTAACATTTTCACTAAAATAAATAAGCACAGGGTCTGAACAAAAAAATGCAAAACTTGACACTTGAAAATGATAAAGGGCTTTGCAGTAACTGTGGAAAAAAACCCTGTTTGTTTTAACAGAAGTTACCATTTATACAATGTGATTTTGTAATTATTCTTTGCAGTTTTCTCTGTCCAAATGGTAAATATTGCTACATTGTTTACTCAATTCTTTTTTCCTTCTGTTTTGAAAAAATGGGACTTTTAAACTCTATTTAAAAATTGAATAGTTACACTCTTGAATGTTTCTCTTTTTTTCCTCTCTCTCTACAAATTGAAAAAGTATGTGTTACACAGACTTATTTTTTTCGGTTCCATTTAAAGTTTTCTCCTCCCCAACTCATACTCTCATTCTTGTTTCTAATGAGTGTATCATCTAAAAATAGATATGTTCATCATTCTATAATATTTTGTATCTTTCTAGATTGGAGGCCAGTGTAATTGTAAGAGACATGTGTCTGGCAGACAATGCAATCAGTGCCAGGAAGGATTCTACAATCTACAACAGTCAGACCCTGATGGCTGCAGTCCCTGTAACTGTAATACCTCTGGGACAGTCAATGGAGATATTACCTGTCACCAAAATTCAGGCCAGTGCAAGTGCAAAGCAAATGTTATTGGTATGTGCAATGCAAGAATTTGGATCCATTTTTCTTGTTACCTCTGGAAATAAAACACACTTGATTTCTAAATGAAAAGTGGAGTAAACTTCTTTGCTGAAGGCAAATTATAAAAATGAATGAAATTAGCTGTTGAAAAATTATTAATTTAATAATTCTATCAAACTACAGCTTGAAGCTTAGTTTAATCAACCCTTTAGAAGTTTCTTTATGGCATAGCTACATTAGCTTACATAGCTCCGTACTAATAAGTCACAGAAATAATGTAATTTGCTTACTGCATAGATGTTTCTTTTAGGAAATTAACACTTTTTCAAAATGTTTTGTACTTAATGAGTTCTAAGCAAATCGTTTCCATGCTAGTTTTCTTAATAGACCAAAATAAATGGATTTTTTTCTCAAAATATTCTGTGCTACAGGGTCCTTTGTGATAAATCTATCCATTTTTTTCTATTATATTTCTTTGAACTGTTCCTATGAAATGCAAAATAAGTCAACATAATTCCACAGATCATGTACATAGCGAGGGTTAGTTATCAAGGGCCACATAATTTTAATTTTGTAATTCAATGCCAAGCTGATTATAATAAACTGCTACCTTCTGTGTTATTTATCATTTTTTTACAAGACGTGCTTTTTTGTTTGTTACTCCCACAGGTATTTTTCTGAAATTAGATTTGATTATGGCAATTTATTACTTCCAGCATATTTGAGGGGAGCCACAGCCACATAAGGACAAAATTTATCAAGTGCCCAAAATACACAGTATATATAATACACTTTGAAATGTTGATGTATGGGAATATTATGCAAGGAGAATTTCCTGATAAAGTGAGCCTTGCATGGTAACTGTACATGTCTCAGACTATACATATGTCTCAAAAAAAAGAAAAAGATACCGCTTTCTGCTTTGTTATTAACAAAATTAGTAATCTGTCTTTTCTTTAGCTAACCATGGTTGCGGGTTGTATTAACAATATTCAAGCCTATGTTAATTTGAGTCTCACTGACTCGTGAATATTGACTTATTTGTAATATTGTGACTCTGTTTTTCTCTTCTAATTTCCAAAAGCAAATACAAAATAACAACAAATAATGGAAATAACTCTTAAACAGACATAAGCCTGAACAGTTTCTGCCCTCTTCCCTGTGGAATGCCAAGTACCTATGTTTTCCTGGCAATAAAAGGGGTGCTAAGAGTAAATATTACCTCTGTGCATCTTTAAACCACTCTCTCCATTTGATAAAAAGGACTTCAGAGCATTCTTAATTATATATTATTTGCCTGCTTTTCACGTTTACATCTGTGAAAACCTTTCTTAACTCAGTAGGAGTTTGGTATACAAGAAATGCACAGTCTGGTTCTGACGTCTTTGATTTTCTACATATTATTTTAATATTTTCTCCCTTTGAAAACAAGAATAATTCTTTTTATTTCCACTGAAATAGTAATGCAAAAAATGTGTAAATCTACACTCTCTGCAAATTTATCTGTAACTATGGTGGGTGGCTGTAGTCACGCAAGTGTTTGTTTGCAGGATAAAGACCTAGTTCTTTCCAGGCTGGATTCTCTTTTTTTGTTTTCCAAACCAAGTGTAAATAAGCTTCTGTATATTGGAACGTGTGCAGCAAACTTTAACAAAGCGCTTTCCTCTTTGGATTTCTAAATTGGTTTTTAGAGCAATCTGTCTATTGCCATTTTATCTATTTAAACAAACACGATAACAGAAAAATGCAACTATGGGCTGCGGTGTTATGAAACATGAACTGTTTGAGTTAACACAACTGTTAAATCTTACTAATGATTCTATCACCAGTAAAATACATTAGCACCAATAATTTTATTAAAGTAGGTCATTCATCTAGAATAAAAAGGTAGAAGAATGTGAATTAAATGCCAAGCGTGCTAACTCCCCTGTACTTGTTAACATTGAATGTGATGCCCTGTAGGCCTTCCTCAGTATCGTTAGGAATAGATTACCTGTCAGGAATATGTATGGCATATTCAAATAAGCACTGCGCATATTTTTAAAACTGATATGATATGAATCCATGTAGACCAATTTTAATAGTTCAAAATGAGTCATAATTCTTGTTAACAATACAGTTATTTTTAAAATTTGCAGCAATAGTGGTCCTTTTTTATTTTCCTTATTGAAATTAAATGATATGCCTTAGGTGAGTCATTCATCACTGTTAAAGGAACTTGCCTTCTGTTGGAGTTTTTGAGTTTTTATCCATATGTATAATGCATTTCCTACCATTTTTAGTTTTCTTTTTCTACATGTAAGTTGCTAGATGTATTTTTATATGCTTTTGTGGGTTTTTTAAATGATGACAATATTCTGCTAGAACATTGTATTTATATTTTTCTGTATGCAACAATTAAGTGGTGGCTTCATAGTGAATGATTTTCCCATTGCAAGGGAAAATACATAACTGTGAATTTGCATTTTTCATATAATAATCTAGTTTGCTTTCTTGTAAGGTACGTTTTATAAACTAAAATAAAAATGCCATCCCTTGGGGCAGGGATAAAGCATGTGATGACTTTGAAAACAAAGCTAATAAAACTGCAGGATGAAGTATGAAGAAAACAGTTTAGATTTTAATGTACTGCAGGAGTTAACTAAATCATACATTTAGATAAAAATATTTCATTTTGGATTGTGGGAAATGTTTTTGGCTTTCAGTATGGCCTAACAATAAACACTAACATAAATGTAATCAATGCTAAAACTGAAGTACAGTGTTAAGTAAATCATTCATCGTAATTAGTCTAACTTGTGTTGTCCTAGAGTATATTTAATGTTTTTAATATAATATATAAACCTGTTACCAGAACAGATTGAGAGCCCAGTGCAATTCCCTGTATATTGCATTTCTATGATATAGGGTGAAGAGTTCACCGAAGCATTGATGGTGCAACAGGTGCTGTTCTGGGAGACAAAGAGATTAATTCTGGTTTGTCTTAGAAATGTTACAAAGAATGTCTTGCAGAAGTATCTTAAATTGTGTTGAGAAGCCAGCAGAAAAGCATCGCTTCTGAAACAAATTGGGGAAGTAAACAGATTTTTGGGATGCTGCTGTTATTCAATTGATTTGTTCACCCCTGTCATTCCTGTTAATTATGCTGGTGAAGGATCTTAGTACTTTCCTTTCTCTTTTTTTTTTTTTTTTTTTAAGTGTAGTATACTTATCCTTTTTTAAAAATTGAAATTAATAGCTTCTCAGCTTTTTTTTATTAATACCTTTTCTCTTTTCAGGTCTTAGGTGTGATAGTTGCAATTTTGGATTTAAAGCTCTCAGATATTCTAATGAAGATGGATGTGAACCTTGTTGGTGCAACAGCCACGGCTCAGTGAACCAATTCTGCAACCCTCTCTCCGGGCAGTGCAATTGTAAAGAACGAGTAAAAGGGCTTCGCTGTGACACCTGCATGGACAACTTCTACGGGCTGGATGTAACTGGTTGTAAGGCTTGTGAATGTAACATCGCAGGGTCGTTTTCTGGAACTGTGTGCGATGCAAAGACGGGGCAGTGTGCCTGTAAACCAAATATCGGAGGAAGACAATGCGACGAATGCCTAGATGGCTACCACAAAGTACAGGAAAATCATTCCTTTGTTTGTCTGCCATGTGACTGCGATAAGGCAGGTACAGTAAATGGCTCTGTGCTTTGTGACAAATCCACAGGACAGTGTCCTTGCAAAGCTGGTGTAACTGGCCTTCAGTGCAATCACTGCACGCTTCATACGTACAACCTCAGCATGAGCAACCTCCTCGGCTGCCAGCATTGCGACTGTGACGCTCTGGGCACATTGGCAGGAACAGTTTGTGACCACATTTCTGGACAGTGTGTCTGTTTGCCTCAGCGTCAGGGGAGAAGGTGTAATGAGTGTAAACCAGGTAAGGAAATTGGAAGACAGTCTATTTGCTGTAGTAAGTTTTGCTTTGTTGGATATCGTCATAGTTCTTACAGTTCTTAAGTGTTTAGACAGTTTCACGTCTGACTTGTCTCTGACTTATGTTATTATTTTCCATTTCTTCCTGTGTGAGTAAGAAGGAAATATTAATGTCCTGATCACCATCAAATATTTCTTCTATTGCCAGATGCTGTATAATTTCTGTCATTACTGCAGTTTCAACATGTCTAAAATAAGGTTAGGCCTAGTTCTTCTATATATTGCAAAAATATACAAATCGTCATGGCCCGCTCACTGAATAAGAGGTAAACTAGCATAGTTTGAACAGCAGCTATCCTCGTAATGAAAAATGTGAATTTGGAAGGCAGAGTGCAAGCTCTTCAGGAAGGGCACTTCGTGCATAAAGCTGAGCGTGGCGAGATGGTTGCTTAAACTTTGGTTTAAGCAAGATGGTACGGAGATGGTTGCTTAAACTTTGATGAGGCTGGCAAACATGCCACTTAAAAGCATTCACCTGCCTTGCTGTGTTGAGGATGTGCTGGCTTTCACAAGAACTGCTTACAGTTCAGCCCTACCAAGAGGTAATACTGCAGTTGCTACGCATCAGTTCAAGATGTCGTACCACGTTACTATAAACAGGCTTTAAATGTTCATTGTAAGTGGGAAGCTCTCTAGTTATATTTTAATGTTTTTGTTTTAAAAGGGAGGTGAATAAAGTGAAACTATAGGTAATATTAACCTACCCTTAGTAATAATATTAAACAGATAGATTTAGTTCAAGTTAAATACATATGCAATTTATTAAAGTAGCAGGTCACATTAAAAGGTACATTATAGCTTCATTGGTTTTAATATGCCATTCAATAATTTGAACAGAGGTTAAAAAAGCTGCTTAACCTCCATTAAGTATTTTTAAAAATACTTTCATTTAAATTATTTTAGGTACATATACTAATAAATAAAGCAGTGTTCTGTTTTTCTTGGTTCCTCCTCCAGTGCTATTTGACCTGCTAACCCTCTACAGCAGCCACTTAATCAGAGATCGGCAGAGGAGTGATGTCAAGGCTTCCCGAGTCAGTGACCGCCCTTGTCCTTGAAAAAGAAAGGCCAGGGTTTATGCAGAACTAAATGGTTTAAAAAGGTTTAATTGATAGTATGAACAGATTGGTTTGTAGAAAAGCTTGCATGGCACTCAAAGGAATAATTCCACAGTAGTTCCTGTTAAAAAAAAAAAATTAAGAAATAATCTTGCTGTAAGAATTATTTTTACATTTGCTAAGTAATAAGTATAAGCATGTATGTGCTGAACACTGAGCTCTTCTACAGGTGAAAGTGTAAATCCTTATAATTGTAAAAGCATTGTATTGCTCTTAGTGTGTAGCACAGTGTACTAAGATACTCACTGACATTTTCGCGTTGATCCCAGTGTAAGCTCTTAGATATTTAATATATCTTGGTTTTATATAAATATTCTTTTTTAGTGTGTTCCAAAGGAGAGTTTTCTATAAAACAGGGGTGAGTATAACCTGCTAGTAATACTGGTATGAAGTCATAAAAGTATGGAAGAATTTAATTGGTTTCAAATACTCTAAACATGTCCTATGGCTTTGCCTTGGGACAAAGATAAGAAAACACACTCCAAGTATGTATGTAACCAATACAGCCTAATTAATAGTGCATAATTAATAATTAAAACTGGCAGCCCTGAAAACACACTGAGGAGTGCTGAGGCTGTTGGGACATTTCCACTCTGTGGTCCAAGTTTCCTTAGTGGAACAGAGGTCATACGTCTCTCTCTTTTTTTTTTTTTTTTTTTTTTTTAATTCTCTGTAATTAGAAAGCTGGTATAGTTAATGGTATTTAAAATAACGTCCTGTTGTAACACAACTTTTGTGTGCTTTGATAAAATTTGAGAGGTTTCCAAAAGTTATCAAAATCTTAATGCAGGAAGAGTTGCCAATGGAAAAAAATTCAAACTGGATGTAACTTCTGGAAATTATTTTATCGTGACTTTTTTAAAAAAACACCCCTCTTTCCAGAGCATTCAGCCATGTGTTTCATGTATTAGGCTGTATCCATGACCTGTTGTCTTCCAGTTTCTCATACAAGTAAGATTGTTGGTAGATTTCTGTACATTTAATTTTTTTAAAAAGTAATGGTGTATGCAAAGAGAGGAACGCTTGATCCTAACGTGAGATCAAATGAAAGAGAAGTTTTACCTTCTATATAAACTTTCTTTAGAGATGTCCTAGGTTGCAGTGGTAGAAAACAGGTCTTTTCAGCCCCCAAATAGTTGTGAACTGTTTGGCAGTTTCTCTGCCTCGTTCTAGGACTGTGTTGCCACACTGACTGGGATTTGTGCCATACAAATCCTGTTCAACACAAGTCTTCGATCCTGTTATGAAAGAAGCAAAGCTGTTTAAAAGAAACCCCAGTATGTAGTATGGAAAAGTAGTAATAGAGCGTGTAGGATGTGTGGCCAGGCACCAATACTGAGTTTTTGTGTACATACTACCTCTCTTCTTGGCCAGAAAAATGTGAAGTATGTTGTGACAACATTATCAGTGGTGTTAACCACAGTCTGTCCTTCAAACTATACAGTTAAGAAATGAGCATTACCACCATAGTTGGTAAGGATGTAAAAGCACTAAGGAATTTTTCAGGTGTTCCTTTTCCATGAGCTATACAGTGGGAGCAATAATAAGAGTATGATTAAAGAAGGAAGCTGAATACTTAGCTATGACTTTCATTCTTCCTTTTGAAGAGTATGTTTGATTGACAAATGTGATCAGTTATGGCTGAATTGGAAAAAATCTGAAAAAAGAATAAGCATAATACTAGTTATATACATAGATCTTGTAGAGATTTGCAGTGGCTGTCTGAAAATTGGAAATTGGCTCTATTATACAATAGTGGATCCTTCATAAAGCAACTTTTATGAGCCCTTCTAACCTTGCTGTAAATTAAGCTTGCATTAAGTTGTTTCTTACTCTTTCCTGCCAAATTCTAGGTGGTGGAAGTAAATAATAAAAATGGTTGTGACTAACAGCGTGAATTTTCAGTCCAGTGTCTCTTCTCTTTTTGTCTACATTTAATCATGTTAATTTACTTATAAATTAGTTGGGGGAAGGACTTTCTCCCCATTTCCCTATCCCTCACTTTTACTTAAAAAAAAATTTTTACTTGCTACTTCTGAAAAAAAAAATATAATTGTGGTAGTATCCAGAAACTTAGTTAAACTTTTAGAGCATTTCCAAAAGATTATTATAAAAAAATATCATACCAAATCCTTCACTGCTCTACAGTGGTTTAGGTGGTATGGCATTAGGAAAGCCAGGATGTTTAACATTAAGGTATAGATTCTTTATAATTATGAATTTCACTGCTATGACAAAACCAATACATACTGTAGTGATTGATCCAGCTCAGCTAAAATAGATTTATTTTCTAGAGAGCTGCTTATTTACTCACTATAGTCTGTCCTCAGACATTAGTTTCATGCAAAATTTCAGATGGATGAGGATCTGGTTTAGCCTGAGTGCTTATCATTTACTGCAACTATAAACTGGGTCCTGAAGAAGTGCTTTGACCTTCTGCAGGAGTCCAGGCTTAAACTTGTTTCCTGTCTTCCTGTTACGTTCTTTGAGTGGAGTCGTTCATTGTGCTCAAGAGTGACATTGCTGGGAAATGGTCTCCTCTATTTATGCACAGGATGGGCACTGTACTGCGCAGACAACTGCAGTATGAGATAATACATGCTGCCTCACTAATAACTTCAAGCTATTCAGTCTCTGTGGTGGCTCAGTTCGGGGCCTCTCTGGAATAAAGTGCCAACAGCATGGTATTTTATGATGCGAATGTATGTTAACTGGAGACTGATATCACTTCACTGTCCACTTGAGATTTATCTCACTGAGGACCAGAGGCTAAACTTGAACAAAGATTTGAGCAGTAAAATTCTAATGTTTTCAATTTGTTTAGTTCCTCTCCTATTTGGATATGAGCTCACAGCACAACACTGCCGCAAAGACACAGAATACCACCCTAGGGGTGTATATATAAAGCTATCTTGTAAGACAAAATAAATAATAAGGTCTTGGGCAATATGACATGTTCCAATACAATTTTGGGCTCTTTATAATAAAGTGGGACATCAGGAAGTTATTGGACAGTGAAAAAGATTCGGTAACCAAGAACATGACTAACAAGAAGCTGACTGAACTTTATTTGGAGAGGGAAAGTGTCTGAGAAGTCTGTGCAAATACTGCGTATCTGAGTAACAGTTGAAACTTTTCTATTGAAGTTGTGAAATAACAACTAATAGTAACCAGCTGACAGAGATAGAAACTCCTATAAATGGCCCTGTCTTAGGACTGGTGTTCAAAGACAGGTACTTGCAGTTGACGAGTGCCAGTTAACATTGTGGCACCATCATCATTTGCAGAACTCTTGTACATTGCTAAATTTTTAATAAACTGTGCCACTCCAAAAAAAAACCCCAAACAACAAACCCAACAAAAAACCCAAACCAAAACAAACCCCAAACCAGATCAATTTGTGAAAAACCTAGTTAAATGTCCGTTAATAATCAGGTAAAATTAGAAAATAATTTTGGAAAATTATGTGATTATTTCTTACTGCTATGTCTTTACTTGAATTGTCTTCTGATCAGACACATAGAAAAGAAAGTAGTAGGAATGGAAGAAGTCCATACATAGCAAAATACATTATGCAAGTGGTAGAGCATCATGGGCTTGTTCAGCCAGGAGAAGAAAAGACTTCGGGGAGACCTTATAGGAGTTTTCCAGTATCTGAAGGGGGCCTACAAGAAAGCTGGAGAGGGACTTTTTACATGGGCGTGTAGTGATAGGACGAGGGCTAATAGCTTCAAACCAGAAGAGGGTAGATTTAGATTAGATATTAGGAAGAAATTTTTCACTCTGAGAGTCGTGAAGTACTGGAACAAATTTCCCAGGGCAACTGTGGAGGCCCCATCCCTGGAGGTGTTCAAGGCCAGGCTGGATGGAGCTTTGAGCAACCCGATCTAGTGGAAAGTGTCCCTGCCCATGGCAGACGGGCTGGAACTAGATGATTTTTAAGGTCCCTTCCAACATAAACCATTCTAAATCATTAAAAAAAAATGCATGTAGAAGTTCCTTTGTTTGGAACGTCAGGTGAGGCTGTGAATAATGGGTAAGTTCTTCAATGACCAGATTAGAGGTGTATAAACTCTATCTGACTGTATTTATCAGTAATGTGTTAGAGACTTGCATAGGTAAAGATTGCTCGTGAAGGCAATAGGATGAAAGGTACTATAGCAGAAGCATACCAAATAGACGGTGGGAAAGGTGAAGTGAATGCTCCAGTTCATAACTGGAAATAATACAGGAACAGAAGGATAAGATTCAGAATGAAAGCTTTTTAATAGCAGATCAATAACTTTTTTTTTCATTAATTTATTAGTTTCTGTAAAAGTATTTGTGTACAATACAAGCTCTGTGTTGAGGAGGAGTAAAATATAAATTTTACCTAGACCTGGGAAGGCTCATAAAATGTAGATTTTTTCCTAAGAAACATCCTCATGTTTCAAAGATTAAGCCAACCACTGGTTGAGAAAGGTTGAGAGACTTTCTTAAGGAAATACGTGTATTTCTTGTATTTTGCAGCTGGCCATTGTAAGAGATGAGATCCCAGACTAGAATGGACAAATGTCTGTTCTCGTATGTTATGTTTTTATGTTTCTTCCACTTGTGGTGCATTCATTAGTACCTCTCATGTCCTTGGGTCTTTACTTTCCCCACATTTAGTGTACTCCCCCTATTTTTCATTTGCTCTGTCTAAAATAAAGTCTGAAGACCGAGAATAAAAAATCGGAGTTGGCAACTGGAGGATGAATAATAGCTTTGCAAAGTGCCAATGAGAAGATTTAGAAGCTCAGCTCTGCAGGAGGGCTATATTGCTTTATTTGAGTTGATGTGTGTGTTACCTAAGCTTTGGTTCTGTTGTTTCAGCCCCGATTATACACAAGTTAATAATAACCTACTGTGTTCACTTATTGCCTGTTCTGAAAATCCCTTTCTCTTCCAGGTTTTTATTCTTCTCCATCCAGTGTCACTGGCTGTCTGCCATGCCTGTGCCACATAGCTGGTTCAGTGAACCAGGTCTGTGATAAACTAACTGGCCAATGTCTTTGCCAAGATGCCTCTGTAACAGGACAGACATGTGAACGTTGCAAAGAACTTTATTTTGGATTTGACTCTGTCACAGGGAGGTGAGTGTTTCTTTTTTTACAGGTCATTTGCAACCTCCTCGTTATATTTTTCTGATAGTAGCTCATTCAAAGGTTTAGCGACAATGAAAAGATGTACTCTGGTTACATTAATCATTCTTTGAATTCACGTGTGTGCTCTGTATAACGTGTGGTACGTTATACAACCCTCTATGCTTCTGTGAGCTGAAGGAAATAGAAGTTTTTCCACAGATGAGTGGAATACAATGTGTTGTATTGTAGAGAAACAACATGAAAGCTGTATAATGCTAATACTATCTAGTGTTTCTCTGCCTTTCCTCTGCATCTTTAGTAAGATGTGTTGGTTTCTGGGGTGTTAATCATTGACTATTAAAATACAGGTAATGTGCCATTATTATAACCAGTGAATGCTTTTGAAGATCTTAGGAAGATATTTTAATGGAAAAAAAAAATGTAAAAAAAATACAGATATCCCTGTCTTTCCAAATTTCTTTTAGCAGCAGCAGCAGAAATACTCACAACACCTTTCCTCTTAAAAGTCTGGTTTTCTGAAGCAGTGTATTCTTTTTCAGCATTTAGTTATGTGCCATGGGGTAAATTGTTTATCTAATGTAGCCTAGGGCCTCTAGGTACACTGAAATTATATGAATATATTCCCTGGAATGTAAGGGGAAAAACATATCTCTAGGTAGTGCATTGTTATTCCAACTATTGCTCTATCTTTCTTTTCCAGGATCATCTTTCTTGCTTAATCCCCACAATCTCAATTTCCTTTTAAATATTGTCCAGAAAGATTGCACAGCTCTAAAGCTATCATATTTTCACACAGACTGATGGTGGTAAACTGCTTTGTTATATTTAGTATTTTTGCCTTTAAAAAAAGAAGAACACAGACAGAAGCATAATCTGTAAAACATTCCCCTCCCCATGCTTCTTTTTTCCCCAGCTAGTGTGGGGTGGACATGCTTTTAGGCACTGATTATCAGTGCAGTCTTGCATGTATTTGACATTATTCTGCAGATTTTTCACTTTAACTTTTATGTTACTGTCACTCATTAGGAGATTTTTTAAATTATTTTTTACTGTTGCGGGTCACAGAGGCATCTGCTAATGGCCATAAAGTAATTTGTAGGAATAAGGACTTCCTATTTGCACTTCCTGTCATTTCTAATGGTAAGGAATAAAATGTGTGTAATAATAAAGTTCCCTTTTAAATATATTTTCCTTATTATTAATCATCTTTTTTTTTGTACTTGGAATAGATTTTTTTTTTTCTCCCCATCTCAGTTTTAGCAGGTGAGGTGGAGAGGTTTGTGTCTGTGTTAAGCAATAGCTTTCATGAACTAGATATTAGCCTTCAATTACCTGCATTTTGAGCTGTCTTCTGAAGTTCAAAATGTGGAAATACCTAGAATTATATAGATCCAGATCTTGTAAAGATAAAAAGTTTTTACAGTTCTGGAATTCGAATCAGAGTTGGCTTTAATGCCTTAATACTACTTAATCTTCATGGCAGTATTGAAGACTGCTCCCGTAGTACACTAACACGATTAAGTTGTGTTGCATACGGTTGGCTTCCTTTTGGTTGTCATCTACTTGGGCAATGTACCTCTTTTCCTCAGGAAGAAACATTTATCCACTGCAAATGATAATCCAAGTCTTTATTTGTTAATCTATTTTAATCCATTTCTTTAACTGTTAATATCTTCTTGGAAAGAGTAATATGCTTTGTCTTTCTCTATAAAGCTGCCAAGTCATTTAAACCATCCTTGCTTCGAGTGTCTTTTAAGGACTCTGTGGTTACAGAATAAAAAGGGTATGAGCTATCTGTAGTGGCAAAGATGTATCTGTCTTGGCACAATAGCAGAAAAGAAGCCAAAGTTGTGACACACAGAGACTGTGAGGCTTCAAAATTCTCCCACTCTGAGGAACGTGTATGTGAGCTGATGTATTTTGTGATGTTTTTGAGATAAAACAGGAACTCTTTTTTTTTTTTTTTAATGCATTTCAGCTTATGAAGCAGGAAAATTTCCTCAGCAATTAAAGAATTAGAAATACTGAGTGTTTGCAGTGGTCTGAACAGATCTGTAATCGTTGTGGGCATTGGTACACATTTGAAGTGCTTTACCTCTGTATTGTTTACTATAATGAACTGGTCAATGAACATCACAAATTGTTTATCTATATATATATGTCTTGACAGATTACTGTTTATGAAATCCATTTAGCAAGTGAGGTTTTCCCATAAGGATGAAAAATGAAGATTTTAAACAGATTGCTGGAGAGGCTCTAACTGCACCTAGAGAGTCAATGTAATAAAGGTTTCTCTATATTAATATTACAAAAACCATTTATCCTCACAAAATCAATATTGCAATTCATCTTGGCCTGACGTTTCTCTTTCCATGTTTTAAAAGTCTGTTTTCCCTGATTGTATATAATTCTGTTTTAATAAAACTCAAATATATTTGACTCAGAGTATCTTGAAGAAGTAACATTTAACAAGAATGCTGAAAATATTTCTTACGTGATGAAAAGTTTCAAAGAATTAGTTACTTTTTAAAAAAGCCTTAATTGACTGAATCCTTAATGCTGACTGAAAAACATGAACTATGCATAGCAACAAAGCCAGTTCCAGCATTCTGCAGTTTAAGAAAATGATGCATGTGATGAGACAAATATAATGCGTGATCTTCTGGAACAAAGTAGGATGACATGTACGCTGTTGTTTGCAGGATCTAAGTCAGTATAGGTGGAGGTAGGGAGCCTACGCTTCTAGAAGAAAATGCAACAAGCAGAAAGCAGCAGCCCCACCCCGCCAGGCACTGACAACTATTACTGTGACTGTACATGTATGAGAGTTTGATTGTCTCGTGTGTGGATGATAATGAAAACTGGAATACTCAGGGGACCCATATCCATAAGAGGTGCAGTAATATACAGGAGCAGTAAGAGAAGCTTGTCTCTTACTGTTTATCTACTGAGACAGTTTTGTTAACACCCCCCACACACACACAAAATATGTACTAAATATATACGTGTAATGACATTATGAAATAATAAAGTACCGTCTTACTGAGCAAATAATTCTGTCTTTGTTTTTTCTCTAACTAAACTGTTTTTTTCAGCCATGACATTTAAATAGTCAAAACAAAACCTCTGTTTGAAGGGGGATTTGGATGCACTGTCTACAGATGAAAAGACGTAATACAGTTTGAAAAAATTGCCCTTTTCTCTTGACTATAAAAGAGAGCAAACTACAGTATAGTGGTTTCCAAGAGAGAATGTATTTTATTTATTCCCAAAAGGATATTAGTCCATAAAACAAATTTGCAGCTTATTTTGCAGCTTTAGCTTTTATCAGCCTTTTTAAGGGTGTTGAATGATTACCCAGGAGATCACACAGCACGAGCTGCTGTAGAGTAAAGGAACTCTAATACAGAGAGCTCTGTGATGGGCAGAAAATGTATGTGAAGAGTTTTCTTAAACTTGTTTAAAAATCTGTCACATTTAATGTCTATTTCACTGATTATTGACCTGGATTTTAGTGTCCTAATGTGAAAACAGTTTCCACCCTCCCCTCCTCTCTCCCTTGCCTTAAAAAGCCGATACGTAAAACACAACTGAACTCACTTTTATTTCTGCCTTCATGTAGATAGAAAGAGATAGAGCCAAGGTGATGGGGATGGCTGGGAAAATGGCAAAGTAACTCATGTAAAGGCACCACCACCTATTTCCTTGAATCTGCTGAAACTGGCCAAGGAAAGACCAGCCAAATATGAATCAACAACTCTTGTCTAGTCTTAGGGATAGCGGAGCAAAGGGGACATGGCATGACTGTCTCTGCCTTGGGCTCCTCCAAGGTCTTTTTGCTGCTCCATCATCTTGGGACCTGGCATCTGGAGTAATTTAAGATTCCCTCGAGGTTGATGTTGCTTATGAGTGTAGATTTCCCAGTATGTTCTAGCTGCACTGTACACTTCCACATTTCTTCCACTCCATGTTTTTTTCAAAATACTTTTTGTCTGCAGTAATTAAAATATAGTGAAATTAGAGTCTAAAGTGAGAAGTTTTATTTGCCATTGTTGACTTTCTGTTATGACGAATAATGGCAGTCTGTGTCACAATGGGTAACATAACAGTATTCACAGTAAGGAAAAAAATTATTTGCTTAACTTCTGAGATGTTCTGAGTCTTTGAATATTTGCATAATCTGACATTGGTATCCCTGCTATAAATCAATGTCAGTGGGGAAATAGTATATCAAGTGAAAAACAAGTTGATTGCGAGACTTCACATGCAAAAGCCAAAGCATAAATTAATCCTGAAAGTACTCTACTGATGCCAGAGAGATTTACAGAATTGAAACGTGGCATTTGTAATACCAATGCTTTTAAATGTTTTTGTTCTTTTTAATTAAAAAAATAGTTTCGTTTACACATTTAATTAAATAGTCTTTTTTGTTATTTTCAGTTTTGTCCATTAGGCTGCAAAGAAAATGTACTTTCTGTTATAATAGTCATATTTCTGCTATTTTGTTTTCTTTCAGTGGTTTAATCTGAGTTTTTTTTCTCCCGATTTTTGTCTGCGTTCATTCTCCTTTATTCGTAGCATGTTGTTTTTTTTTTTTTTTTTCAACCTCAAGTTGCCTTTGTGGACAAGAAATTATTCATTGATTTCTTTTTCAACAAAAGCCTAGTTCGCTCTAAATTAGCAGGCTGCGTATTTTGTGCAGAAACCTATGAAAGTGGTTACACATGTATCACTTAACTCTACAGTTCTGCAAGGAAGGTTGTGTGAGTAAGTGCATCAGGACTGAGTGCGTAACATGGTTATTACCAAACATTATCATCCAGTTTGTCTATGAATCAATACATATAAAAGCTCTTTTAATTCTAAGCAGTTTTTATCTAAATTAGAATATTATTCTGGCATTTCAGATGTTAATGTTTATTTTTATAATGAGCACCTTTTTTTGTAAGTTACTTTTTTTTAATCAGGCTAATAGATTTTCTACTGAGTCTCAGGCTACTGATCTGTTTACGATTTTTTTAATTATGTTACCCAAGAATCTTTTAAACAAAACCCTACTGTGCTTAACTGTAGTGTTAACGTGTTTTGATCACTTCCTTGATTTGTTTTTGTTTGTAGATGTCAGCACTGTAATTGTCATCCTGCAGGAGCCATTAGTGGGACTTGTCATCTTGTTACTGGACAGTGTGTTTGTAAACAATTTGTAACTGGCTTGAAATGTGACAACTGTGTTCCAGATGCTAGTAATTTGGATGTCCACAACCTATTTGGCTGCAGTAAAAGTAAGTGGATGTTAGGTCTTAAAAGCACATCTTTCAAATTAATGGTGTTTTTTTTATTGATTTAGTGAGTATTAAATTAGGTCAGCAGTACTAAAACAGGGTTTGACTTTTTTCTCTCCCCCCATGTTTCTGGTCCCTGAAGTTCGGGTGATTTTTCACTGTGCGTATCTTAGGAGTGTTTTCTAGAGGGAAGTACAGAATGCTTCATGTCATACACACAGCTTATGCTTGCAGTCTAACCCAGGGGAGAAGAAACGGCCCATAGTTCTCTTGCACTTCCCACCATGTTCTTTGTAGTGCCCAATGCAGAGTTCATCTTTTAGTCACACGAATGCAGTAGGATTTGTACAGTTCACAGCTTAGCCCCCTTTCCTGCCATTAACAGGAGGCGGGAGACCTGTCTTCACGAGGTCTGAAGAGCAAAAGCTCTGTTGAAGACCTGCTTCTGGCAATTAAGTCAAAATCTTCTCAGTGCAATGTAGCTTTGCCATTCTCCTCCTAGGGCTTTTTTTCAGTCAGTTTAGGAAAACATGCGATGTAGTGTAATAGAACATGATAAATCAGTGTGTGAGGTGGGGCTAATGCTTTGTTGATGGTCAGACCATGAATTGTAATGAAACACATTGCAGTGGAACATCTGCATTCGCAACGAGTCTGGATATGAAGAGGTGGCAGAATTTCAGCCTTTGTTTGTGTTGTAAGTACTCAAAATTATATGTTCAGATTTGCTCACCAGTGCATAGTCACTAAGCTGGCAGGGATTTTAAAGAAATAGAGAAAAAATATTGTATGTAATAAGAAAACTACATTTTTAAGTTGCCTTCAGTTCAATGTTCAGAAACGGGCTTTGAGGACATCATACCATGCGATGCCAAACTGTGCGGGTAGCTAATTCTGAAAAAGTTATGTTGCGTTTTTGTGACACACCCTACCGCTGTACACAATTAACAGCCCAGCCTTGGAAGTCATGTAACCAATGAATGATATACTCTGCAGATTCTAGTTGGTCGTTTCTGTCAGCAGGCCTAATTAATAATGGCCACAGTGGTCCTACTGTGCGAGTTAGCTCAGGTAGGTGTGTGTAATGCAACGACAGGGTTAGACATTCCCAAGTGAACTCTGGAGTGTGTTTCTGGATCCCCCCTTCAACAAAATATTTCTTTTGTGTATTCTGTGCAGGCGTTTATGTGACATTCATCATTGTGATATGTGCACACTATAGATTTGCCAGCAGAGATGTACATGCACAAAGAGTTTGTTTACAAGGACAGGCAGCTCTCACTTTGATTCCAGTTTGTATTTCGTTGTAAATTGGTTTAAATTTCAAATAATATCTACTGCAGATGGACAGTGCTATAAATAGGATAGAACGAAGAGGTTTGTTTTCAAAGATGGATTTTTTTCCCCCCTGGAAGTGTTTAGGTACAGTTTTGTTTTGTTTCTCCTCATACTCGTCTGTAGAAGGCATAGTATCTATTCATTGTGCAGACAGCTGATTGGCTGCTTGTTTCTTTAAAAAATGTAGGTTGTTTCAACTGGATGTATAATAATAATACATGGCACTTTTATGATGCTGTTCATCTTCAAAGTGCTTTACAAACATAAATAAGTAGGTTAGTTTATGTTGGGATATACATTGGATAAAGGTCAATGGCAATTCAACTATAAAATTGATTAATAATAATATGACATAGATAAATAATATCATAGATTTTAGTTAGAAAATATGTATCAGGCAGTATTCTAAATGACAAGCGGAGTCCTCTTCTGGACATAAATGATATAGCAATTCTTTGGTTATTCATACCAAAATATTTTAACTTGTTGCACAGGAGTGGAGCTTTGCCTAGCTCCATTTTGTCGTTATTTTCATTGCAACACAGTGTTTTGTTGACACGTGTCATTACTGGTTATGGATCTTTGCCAAGGGAAGCGAGCATAAGTTGCTGTCACAGTCCAACTAACATTGTTTAAGGAAAAGACCTACTTAGAATTTTCCTGCCCAATAATATCTTAGATGCTCCATAAAAAAGTCTGAAATATGGTACTCTGCTTACACATCTAAAATGTAAACCAGCAAACATGGGGAAGCAATATGCAACAGTGTGAGACTGAGAATGGAGAATGAAGGTAATGCTGGTAAATTTGTATGATTGCTCAGGTCTTGTAAGCATATATTACGTGGAGATAAACTTTCAAAAATGCCAAAAAGATTTAGGAGCACCTATTTCCTTTGATTCTGAAACTTTACTCCTGTAGACACTTCAGCATTCGTTTACTGCCTAACTGAGCTGAACTCAAAAGCTCTAGATTGGCAGCAAAACAACCTGTGCTTTCTAATGGGAGATGAGGATTACGTTCTGTTCAATTCAATGAACTCCAGAAATATTTCCTGCTATTTCTTGGCAGGGAGACTGCAGTAGGAGCAGGGCTTTTCATTATCTTTCTTTAAATAAAGAGCTTCAACTCACATTTTAGATTTGTTTTAAAAACTCAGATGTAACATTACCCACTGATGTTGGCGTAAGTCTCTACATCTATCACTTGTGTGGCTTGAGGTCCTCACGTCGTTTTTTGTCTGCGCCTTCACTCTTTGCTTCTTGTCTCCTGTTAGCCTAGCTGGACAGATTTTGATAATTAACTTTTGATGAATTGTGTATATTAAGCAAATATCCACACAGTGAAGATGATGATAGTTTATAAACAGAGAAAAAATTAATGAAAAGCCACATGTTTCTAATGTTGATATTTTCCTACAATGCTTAACGTAAGTGAGAAAAGTTTATTGGGTGGTTCTGGATCCAGCTCCTGGTAGCTTACTCCAGATGTTGGTTGTGTTTTTTTTGTTTCTTTTTTTTTTTTTTTTTTTTTTTTTTTGTACTGCCCTCGGCTACACTCATTCCCGGAGCAAAATGTTTTCCTCTAGATCCATGCTCCCCTGTTTTTCTCTCCCTTGGTAAAGAGGGTAGGGAAACGGCACAATCCACCTTTGAGTCAAGCTGTAGCAATTACTAGCTGCCAAAACAGACCGGTCTTGTTCTGTGCTAGTGCACGGTGTACTGAGGGTCAGAGGGCAGTGCTTTCCTTAGTGCAACGGGCTGGCTGGAGACCTCATAGCAGGGTACGGACTCGGGCTCTGGCTGGAATAATTACATAAATATGTTCAGGTGCACGTGTGTGTATATCTATGCATATAAAGTTTAATTCTGGAGTAATAGCCATTCTCTTAGAAAGGACCATGATTGTACAGTTGGATTACAAAAGAGACATAGGAGAGACTTTGCTTTTGCTGAAAATGTGAGACTTTTGGCTTGTGAACTTCAGGTTTGTTTTTCTCTTTATTGATACTAGTGCAATTAAATAGCCCATTTTCCAAAGTTAATGGAGGTGATAGCAGAGTAGTATTTTGGTAAATAAGAATCTCAAGCTGATTTCTTAAAATGTAAGACACCTCACTCTTATTGATTTGAATTTCATTGGAAATAAATGGAAGCAAATTGCCTATAGAACCTTCAAGGTTTGCCCCGTTATGTTTTTTGTCATTTAATTAAGTAGGCTTATTGTAACACTTCAGTAAAATTTGTAGTTAGTTGGACTTTCCATTTCTGTTCTAATAGAGGAAGTTATGCCTGCCCTATGCTAAAATGGAATGAATCCTCTGGAAAAAATAAATTATAATTGAACTATAGACTTCAATAACGTGACCAGATAAACACGTTCCTGTTTTATAGAGGTCCTGAAATAAATAAATAAATAAAAATGTTTGAAAACCTGTGGTGTGCGTGCTTTAATTTGGGGAGAAAGGGGAATTAAATTTATTATTTATTATTATAATTTGATTAAATGCATAAATTTGCTTCATATACTTGGATCAGAAGCTTTGGAGAGCATTTGGATGGATCAGTTTAGTCTATTAATGTCTTGCCTGAGTGACTGTATGTTTACTTGATGTTTTTTTGTTGAAGAAAACTCAGCAGTCTCTTTTCATATTTTTTTTAAATTATATGATTATTGATTACCTTCATTTTTACATCCTCTGTTTTCGTGTATGTTTTAGCTCCACTCCAGCAACCTCCTCCTACAGGAGAAGTTCTCAATTCCTCTGTTATCAGTCTTTTGTGGAGTCCCCCTGACTCTCCAAATTCTAACAGGCTTACTTACCAGCTGTACAGGGATGAGGCTGAAATTTATACAACTGAAGACTCCTACCCTTATAGTAAGTATTTATAGGAAGGTGATGTCAAAGATTTTGTGGTTTTGTGTGTGTGTACATATCTATATAGATGTGCAATTTCTCTTAATTATTTCTCATTTCTGTCATTATCATTTGCTGTGATCTTGACTACATTATTCTATTTTCCTTTAGTGAGTTACTGTTCTGTGTTATTTATTTTGTTTGAAAGAATTGAATACTCCAGTCTAAAATCTGGCATACTGAGTCACCCAAAATGGCTGATAATTTTTTAATTTTTAATATGAAAAGCTTTAATTTGACTCACCAAAAGCATTCCCTGCAAATGTACGGAGGCTCCAAAATCTAAAAATTGCAAAGTTCTAGAGAAGGAATTAGGGTGAATGGAAGAGACCACCATAAGGTGCTTAAACTCGCTCTTTTCATCCTCCTGGTTTTAAACTGTTAACAGATTAGGAAAGCTTTTTGTGGTCTCTAACTTTTAGCACCTTCTGTTAAGCTATCAGCGTAGCTCATGATTTGCCTTTAGCAGCACCACTTTTCTCGTGTTGAGGCTTGCAAAGGGATCCTCAGAAGGCAGTCCTCAAGGATTCGACACTCTGTCCTAGCTGGAAAGGCCATTTTGTGCTACTATTGATCCTCTTATCAAAGAAAAGGAGATGGATTTGGATACTGTTGTTATGTGTATATGGCACACAAGTGTTCTTTTAAGATGACAGGTATGGTTTAATGCCAGTAATGTTTGATTTCTGGCCTAGCAGCTTCTTTAGTTTGTTGCATTTTCATACCAATGCAGCGTTGATATTTTGCAGAAGTTGAGTCTTTCTAATTATTGGCATGTACCCTGGAGGAAGAAGAAAAAAAAAAAAGACTATTATTCAGTGGAAGCACAGATCTTCTGGCATAAACCTAGCATGTTTATGTTCTGGTGCATGCTGCTGTGTTACAGTTGATTACTCTGTGGCTTATGCTGTGAATTTGGACACTCTGCAGTATGTACCCTGAGGAGAGGTATGCAACCCCATGTAAGTATAGGGTTAAGTGATTGAGAGGAGAGAAAGAAACATTACAAAAAATTTTAGAGAGCTACTAGAAAACATTTAAATTCCTTAATTTGGTTTAAAAGCCTAACTTTAATAAAAAACATGAATAAATTTCTGAAGAAAAGCTATGATACTTTGTTATAAATTTGTACTCTGTAACGTACTTGAAACTGAGTGCGTTGTTGAGAATGTTATTTTATGACTGTGCCTACATACTCTGTATGTGTTTAGCTGTATAACAAGACATTAGCATGTTTCTATTTAACAAAATGTTATTTTGTAAAAACATAGATTTGGTTTCAAAAGGCGTTTTTGACATTTCCTGGCAATCCCCCTTATTAATGATGTGAAATCATCTGCTGGTGTTTGAATGTCAAGAATACATTGTTAATGCTGTCAGAACTTTTGATAATGTTACTTTTTTCTCAGTATAGTGTGGAATTTGTAACGCTTATGAAATGCCCCAGAGTGCAACTGGATGAACATTATCTTAAGACTAAATGAGAGTTTTATGGCAACAGTGAACTTCCCAAGGAAAATTAAGAACAGTCTTCTAAATCCGCATGGTGATCTGGCTGATACTATTGCAGAATGCCCAATTAAAACAATGTTTTCCTAACTGCTCCGGGAAACCAGAGGCTCAGGAGATACCAATCCTTGTCTTGAGGATAAAACAAAATACTTGGCTAAAATCCGGAAAAAAGCCCCAAAGTTACTTACAATTCTAACACCAAGTCACGTTGGTTCTAATTATTTATAAATGTAGCTAAATAAGTGGTGGAGTTGTTCACCTGAGGAATGTAGAACCTTTTGGCTTTATCCAATTTTATCTAGCCTATATTCCTAGTGAAATAAATTTCCCATGTGGTGATCAAGTGTTCATCAACACTGAGTAAACTTTCTCGTAATGTTGAGATGGTGCTGGTTACTTTTCTGGCACGCAATATCCGCATTCTGGGTGATTTGCCTATTCCGATCCCTGCACTTGAAAAGGGGAAAGGAACGTGCTTGCTCTTGACATTAGAGCTGGGGCCCTAGAGTCTGGGTCTGTTCCAGAGGCTGGGGTTCGGGGGTTGGTTGGTTGTAGACCTAGGGTGGCATTGGTGCAGTCATTTCTAGAGCAGATATGAATTCTGGAGTTGGCATTTTGGTAGGGAGGTGGTTCTAGATAATGGTCTAGCTCACTTGTTGGGTCTGGATGATGTTCTAAATCACTCATTCATTTTAGATTGAGTTCCATTTTTCTTGCTGGTTCCAGAGTGAGATCATGGTTTAGCTCACTCGTTGGTTCAGGACCATAGTCTAACTCTAGCTTGCTTGTTTGTTCAGGACTGCTTCTTGGCTCTAGAGCAGGTTCTAGCTTTCCTGTTGGTTCCAGATAATGTTCTAGCTCATGTTGATGGTGGTCTTGTTCTAGATTGCATTCTAGTCTATGTTCTAGATCGGGTCCCAGGTCACTGTATGGTTCTAGAGTGGGGGTGGGGGGATGGTCCTAGAATCTGGTTCAGGTGGTACTCCTGTTTTGTCATGTCACAAGGGTTTGTGGTACTTGCTGCTGATGATAGCAGTCTCACTGGGTTTTTTCTTTCTTTCTTTTTTTGCTTACATGCTTTTTTTCTTCTTTGTGGCTCTTCTGAGTTGAAGGCCCATAGGATGGGATCCTATCATCCCATAAAGTGCAGCTCTCCCAAGTTTCTAGGATGCTGACTCGTGCTGCCTCTGCAGCCACTCTTTTGTCTCTGGAGACAAAATTGGAAACTGGAAACATGGAAAACTCCTCCATGACGGTGTCCTTCCCAGCAACTGGTTCTCACACTCTTACTCTGAGGATTTTTCCAGCCTGTCCAAGTCTAACACTTGTTGAATTGGCCCATTCTTGCACCCAGAAGCACTTCTGTCAGGCAGGTGTGTCCATGCAGCTCAAAGAGCTCAACAATTCTAGAGTACGCTCGAGTACTTGCATCTGCAGTTGTGAACAGCATGCTAACCTGAAAGCTGAAGAAGAAACTGCTGAATGTCACTGGCAAGACTGAAAAATGCCGCATCACTTGCCTGTTCCCTATTAATGCACGGGGATGTTGCAATAACCATTGCTGCCACTGGCAGAGCCATTCTGCAACCTTGCCTGAAGTGCTAGCGTTTGAAAGGCATGAAAATGAGATTACCCGATCTCCTTACTATGCATTCCAGCAATAAGTTCGTGATCACTATAGGTAGTTGAAGCGCTGGAAGTAATTATTGGGCTGCTTTTGTACTACAATGTCAAGGGTTGAATATCTAGCAATAGTAATAAGTTTTGGTTGTCTTCTTTAAGTTGTACTCGGGGCTGGCTTGCCAGTGCAGACGTACAGAGAAGACTTGGAAATAGCTGTGTCCTTTCCATTTTTTTTGAAAAAGATTAAGAGTATCTGTGCTCTGGCATGTAATATATTACTCAATGTTCACTATTTCTTAAGGCAAAACAATGTATGGTTGTATGGCTGTGCGTGAATTCATATTGTGCTGTGATGACTAAGATGTGCAGCTACTTCTGGGATATACCCGGAGCTATTCATGGTCATGGCTGCTAAAAAGCTATCTAGAGTAATGAAAAGTAGCAGGTGAGGAAGGTAAATATAAGCTTTGGATATATCTTTTTAATAATTATTTGCACTTCTGTTTCACTTTTCATCCAAGATCAAATGCTTTACAAATGAACTATTAAGCACTGTTTTAGAAGTGAGGAAGTGAAAGCATAGAAAGGTGAAATATTTGGTCTTATTCTATAAAATGAATTAAAAAAAAGTGTGAAAAATTACAGAATGTTTTGGTTTTTTTAAAAATCAGATCACCAATATTGGTGCTGATTTACATTTGAAATAATTATTTCCAAGCAAAGGAGGTATAAGAAGATAATTGTATTAATCTTGTTTATGATTAAATCAGGAACAAGGAGAAATTCAGTGGAAAAAATTATTTAGTGATGCCAATGTGCAGTGAAAGATGATAAATGGAAAAGGGGAGGGGTATTTTGGGGAGGGGTAGTTGAGACGCTACAATGTTCATAATGATCTCAAGAAAAGCATTCAAACGGGCATAAATATCTTACAACTTTGATTAGGGCTGGAAAGACTTTAAGTAGGCAAATTAAGATTTTTTGTAATGTGTTAGACTGATACAATTTTCTTCTTATCTGTTTGTTTTAGGTGTTCAGACCTTCATTGATACCATGTTATCTCCATATACCTTCTATTCCTATTACGTCCAAGCCAGCAACGTTCATGGTTTTACAAGAAGTGCTTCAGTGACATACAGAACAAAATCTGGGACACCTACAGGAAGCTTGCATTTAAATGCCGCTAGTCCTGTTAGTCACCACTCTGTTTTACTCTACTGGACAAGCCTCTCCAATGACTCTGGGCCCATAGAAAAATATATTTTAACGTGTACTAGCTTGGCTGATCTTCAGCCTTGTGGTCAGTATGAAGGCTTAAAATCTTCAGCAATTATTTGGAATCTCATTCCATTTACAAAGTATGTTTTTTCTGTGCAAGGTTGTACTAGTGGAGGCTGCTTAAAGAGCCAGCCAGTAACAGTCATTACTGCACAAGCTCCTCCAGAAGGGCTACACCCACCAGTGATAGAAATCATCAGCTCTACAGAACTGGCTGTGGAATGGTCACCACCTGAGAAACCAAATGGTAGGAAATTGTATTTACTTTTGTAAGTTACAGATTTTGCAAAGAAAAAGCACCATATTCTCAAATCTGGTTAGAATATCCTTATCCTTGTGACGTCAGACTGAGAATGAAGTAAGGTGTTGTCTGAATTTGCCTGTCTGCCAGGTAATCTCAGAATGGTCAGGGTTGGAAGGGACCTTCGGAGATCATCTAGTCCAACCACCCTGCCAAAGCAGGTTCACCTAGAGCAGGTTGGACAGGATTGCAACCACAGAATCACAGAATGACAGAATCACAGAATAGTCAGGGTTGGAAGGGACCTCTGGAGATCATCTAGTCCAACCCCCCCGCCAGAGCAGGGTCACCTACAACAGGTTGCACAGGACAGCATCCAGGCAGGTTTTGAATGTCTCCAGAGTGGGAGACTCCACAACCTCTCTGGGCAGCCTGTTCCAGTGCTCCACCACCCTCAAAGTAAAGAAGTTCCTCCTCATGTTAAGATGGAACTTCCTATGTTCAAGCTTGTGCCCATTACCCCTCGTCCTATCAATGGGCACCACTGAAAAAAGACTGCTCCCATCCCCCTGGCATCCTCCCTTCAAGTATTTGAAAGCATTAACAAGATCCCCCCTCAATCTTCTTTTCTCCAGACTAAAGAGACCCAAATCCCTCAGCCTCTNACAGCCTCTCTGGTCAGCCTGTTTAGTGCTCTGTCACCCTCAAAGTAAAGAAGTTTTTCCTCATGTTGAGACAGAATTTCCTGTGTTCTGGTTTGTGCCTGTTGCCTCTTGTCGTGTTGCCGGGCGCCAATGAAGAGAATCTGGCCCCATCGTCTTGACACCCGCCCTTCAGATATTTATAAGCATTGATGAGATCCCCTCTCAGTCTTCTCTTCTCCAAGCTAAACAGACCCAGGTCTCTCAACCTTTTCTCATAAGAGAGATGCTCCAGTCCCCTGATCGTCCTCGTAGCCCTCTGCTGGACTCTCTCCAGTAGCTCCTTGTCTTTCTTGAACTGGGGAGCCCAGAACTGGACACAGTACTCCAGATGTGGCCTCACCAGGGCAGAGTAGAGGGGGAGGATGACCTCCCTCGACCTGCTGGCCATGTTGGTTTTAATGCACCCAGGAGACCATTGGCCTTCTTGGCCACAAGGGCACATTGCTAGCTCATGGTCAACTGGTCCAGCAGGACTCCCAGGTCCCTCTCTGCAGAGCTGCTTTCCAGCAAGGCAACCCCTAACCTGTACTGGTGCCTGGGATTATTCCACCCCAGGTGCAGGACCCTACACTTGCCTTTGTTGAACTTCATTAGGTTTCTCTCTGCCCAACTCTCCAGCCTGTCCAGGTCTCTCTGAATGGTGGCACAGCCTTCTGGTGTGTCAGCCATTCCTACCAGTTTTGTGTCACCAGCAAACTTGCTGAGCGTACATTCTGTCCCCTAATCCCAGGTCATTGATGAATATGTTGAGCAAGACTGGACCCAGTACTGACCCCTGGGGATCACTGCTTGTTACAGGCCTCCAACTAGACTCTGTGCTGCTGATCACCCCCCCCGAGCTCTGCCATTCAGCCAGTTCTCAGTCCAGCTCACTGTCCACTCATCTACATGTGTCCTCAGAATCTGTGTTTTATTCTTTTGGAGTCCAGAACTCCAATTGGATGTGTTTTGTCCAGGATTTAGCCCTTAGTGGCATCTGCTGCAACAAAAATCACATGTATAATTAAACATTTACAGTAAAATTAATTTTTTCCTAATTTGCCAGATCACCTAGATCAGACAGATGTGGTGATATTGCCTTACAGAGAATAAATAAGCAGATAACAGTTATGGAAAAAAATAATCTAAAAATTAACAGAGAATTCTGTTTTTAAAACCATCCGTCATGTGTAGTAGCTAATTCCATTACCAGTATAACTTTGTTAGGGATTAGGCGATTGCCAAGAGTTGCTGGTCTAACTTGCGTAATAATATTTTAGATTTTTGAAACTGAGAACACAGCTGTTGCAGGATACTTTTGTGATGCCACAGAGTTTACTAGTAAATACTTTATCTTTTAATATATGTGCAATGGAGCTTTGTGAACTTGCACTTACATGCACAAATATTTGTGCGTGCGAAAACAAGCATTTTGATCTGTTCGCAAAATGGGCATCTGTGTATGGGGAGCTCAATTTTCTCTTCAAACATTTCATTTGCCAGCTATTACCAGGTTAGACAGGAAGAATGCCCGCACAAGAATGCCTGTGTGTATTTAGAGGGGCAGTTCCTACAGTGCGGGTCATGATATTTGCTGTTAGCACTTTTCCCTCTTCATAGTTTACTCCATCGCCATACATGTGTGTAATTGCCAGCATAGGCAGATTCAAGCAACACTGTCATATTTCTTTTGATGTCTGGTTGGATTTCCTGGTCTTTCCAAAGACAAAGAGAGAAGCTGTTTCTCCCAAGCAACCTCTCCAGTTCTCTGCATGAATACGGCCCCAAATATCTACATTATATGGTAACTAACTATCTCCTGGCTTTGCTATGTCTCTCCTCTTTTCCATTTGGGAAATCTCCAGTCAGCTTTCTTACAGTCTATTCCTACAGTTAAGCTGCTTCCATGATCCAGCCTAGATCATGTATCACTTCATACCACAATACTGGAGGGTTTTTTTTCCAAAGCGATGAGACCTTCCGGCATACGTAATAGGTTTACATTGATGGAAAACTGACACACACATATATCTCTTATCCAGTAGCGTGTTCTAAAAGGTTAGCATTAAACTCAAATATTCCCCACCCATTGTGTAAAAAATAAAGAAATAAAATTTATAAAAAATCAAAACATTTAAATATCCTTTTGAAAATCGGGGCCTGAAGTAGTTTCCAGTAACATTTGATCAGAACTTTAGGATATTGTATTCCAGTGAGGGCAGTAGAACTCATACTGTAATCCACACATTTGTTTTCAAATCCCAAAACTGCACAGAGGAGGAAATAAACAACGTAATGCAAGAAATGCCAAAGTGAGTGTTCGGATAAAAATAGGAGAAATGAGGAAAACTTCTTATGCTATATTTTCTATGATGCTGATTGATTGGTTTTTAGCTCTAAATATATTGGTGTTGGTATTTTAGTAGAACTCTAGAAATTTTTTTAAAGGCACTAATTTTTCTGGCTTGCTTTTTTCTCTAGGCATAATTATAAGATATGAAGTTTACATGAGAAAAAAATTAAAACCAGCTGGGAACACTCTTCCTCCCGAAATTCGTATTTTCCAAAGCAGTGGATGGCTCAGTCCTCAACCAGTTATGGAGTCTCCTAATGAAAATGCCCTGGCCCCACCGCAGACCAGTACCACAGTCACTGATCTGGAGCCATTTACAGAGTATGAATTCTATGTGCTAGCAGTAAACATGGCAGGTAGCATATCTTCAGACTGGATATCAGGACGAACAGGAGAGGCTGGTAAGTACTGGTTTGAATTTGTTTGATACAAATGAAAGGAAAAACTAAATTAGAATGCGTTCTTTATTTTTTTTTTTCAATAGAACATGTCTAATGTTGATTCAAATAGGGACAAATTTTCATTTTTTAATTAATTAAAGATAGGTCAGATTATCTCAGAACAGCATGTTAAGCAAAAACATTTTCCTCACTATAAAATCATATTATTAAAGAAAATAATCCCTGTCAATTAAACCAAAATTTCAAAACAAGATTGCAAAATCTACCAAGCAGTGTTTTGAGTTCTCCACTATTTCCCCAGTTGTTATTTATATGTTCTTTAAAGGGAGAAAACATTAAAAAAAGTTGGGTTTTTCACAAATTTATTAACAATTGGTGTGAATCAGGAATGTTGTCCAGGAAAGTACATATATTCAGAAAGGAGGTTCTAATGAGTTTTCCTGAACTGAGGCTTTCATTGTTTAGAAAGCATTTTTTTGAAGAGCTTGAGAGGGTTACCTTTTTAGGAGTACACTGCTTGAAACTTTTCATAGGCTTTTGTGGGGGACAAGTGTCATAATACGGATCATTTTTTTCAGAAGTTTAACCAGTTCACAATGGCTTTTATTACGACCCTTCTCTTCAGATTTTTTTTCAAAAGGGCTTGCCACTTGACATATTATTTGAAATAACAGCTATTTATTTTAATGCATTCATTAGAAATGTAAGGGTTTTTGGCTGACAAAGCCCATGTTTTGCAGTAAAACAACTCCATTACATCACTGATGCTTTTGTTTGCTGTTAGCCTGAAAATCATGTCCTCAGTCATTTGCTCCTGCAAAACAGTGGGCTAAACTAATTCCCCTTTCAAAATGAGTCTTTGTGCTTATCTGTTCTTAAATACTATATGTTATAAAAGTGTTAAATTGTATTTGGGAAGAGGTCCATTAGTCTGTTGTTTGTACGTAGCAGAAGTGCTATGAGTTGGTATCCTATTATTACAGAGTAATCAGGTGGGGATTTAACTGCAGTGCAAACAATCCTTTTACAGATTTACTACGGAAGACAGGGGAACTGTTTTGTAAGAAGTGAGAGACATGTTAATTTCAAACTGGCCTAGCAAACAAAATTGCTTTTAAGATGCTGAAGTATTGAACACTTTTTGCTTTTATCAGTTTTTTCCCAGGTTGCATGAAGTTTTTCTTCAAGACTTTTTCATTTGTATGTACTTTCCTACCTGCTACAGAGGTTAGGACTTTAGTGCCGATTAGTGTTTCTTTGAAGGCATAGGCAGAGTTTTATTCTGCACTCGTCACCAGAGTAGAAAACTGGAGAATGATGGGTGAGGTACTTCTTATGTGCTATCAAAATAATCTGAAAATTCCTGTTATACTTGAAAATAAGGTTAAAAAAGGAAAGACTGTCTGAAATGGTGTTTTAAAAATACAGTGAGAACGCTTGGATTACACACATTGCTCACTTATTTTATGAATGTTACTGTATTAATTTGATTTTAGCCCCAGTGTTTATGCCACCTCCATCAGTGTTCCCTCTTTCACCGTATTCCCTCAATGTGTCATGGGAAAAACCTGAAGATAATTTAGCAAGAGGAGATGTGATGGGATACAGCATCAGTTTGATGACAGAACAGCGGTTCTTGCCACCATTTTCGCAGGTATTGTTGTTAGTTACATTAAGTTTTTCCTTACTGGTAATAGTAAAATTAATAAAGTCTGATGTCCTCCTTGACATTGTGGTTAATCCTTTCCTTGATTTGCTGTATATCCTCTGATCTAACTTTTTCACCTATCAGTTTATCTTGAGTGCTCTGTAATGTTACACGCTACTTTCAGGTTTTACGTTGTATTCCTGGGCTGACTTGTTTCCAGTAGTGGGTGAGATTCAAAATTAGAAGGGATGAGATTGAGCAAAAACATTTAAATTGCCTTGATCTTTGTATGTTCTGATTCTGTATTATTGCTATATTTGCTGATATGCTTAAAGCCATGTTGTTTTGTAGGAATCTGCATTTTCCTTAAGAAGGTACCTGTCTGGCTTCCTGGATAATGGACAAATCTTTGAAGTGGGGAAACCTAAAATAGCAAAAACCTAACTTTATAAGGTCGAAATATGTGATTTACTCTGAGGGTGGTAAGACACTGGAACAAGTTGCCCAGAGAAGTTGTGGATGCTCCATCCCTGAAAGTGTTCAAGGCCAGGTTGGATGGGGCTTTGAGCAACCTGGTCTAGTGGAAGGTGTCCCTGCCCATGGCAGGGGGGTTGGAACTAGATGATCTTTAAGGTCCCTTCCAACCCTAACCATTCTGTGATTTAAAAATACTGTTGTAATTTTTGAGTGACTGGGTTTGGCAAACAAATACCATGGCTGTAGTAGTAAGCGAAAAGCTTAGCAAAAATTACTTCCGGTCACAGGCTTGCGAGATTTTTCATCTAAATAAACATCTGATAAAGAAGTTATATATAATACAACAGTTTATTCAGTTCCAGTCTCTCTGATAGCTTCTAGTAACGTCAAAGTAAAGCGGATTCAAATGTCTGTAGGTACTAGTTATTCCTCTTGCTCCTAATGCCTGCTAATCACGTCGCTCATTCAACGGTGGTCAGATTTCACCCCTTAAGAGTGTCATCTTCATCATCTGGATTGTAGCTGCACTGTTTGTAGTGATAACTGCACCACCACACAGTTTTATGAGGCAATAACTTTGTTTCCTCATTTATCCACTCAGGAACTGGCTTATTACCTCATAAAACAGTGTGATGGAAGTGTTATCACCTAAATCCAAACTTGTTCAAATTCTCCAAAATAATCCTCTCCCTCAGTTGGTCTTTGCAGGCTTTTCCAAATCTAAATGAAGGAATCTGCAAATTCAGAGGCAAGTTTCTAATTAGTGAGCATGTCATCAATTAATAGGAATGAAAATATTATTAACCGTCGTCTTCCAATCTGTTTTGCAGGTTTTGCATATAGCTGAGGCTCATGAGCTATACTATGTAGTGACGGGATTAAAACCTTACAGGATGTACAACTTTACTCTTACTCTCTGCAATCGAATTGGTTGTGTAACCAGTGAGCCAGGCATGGGGCAAACCTTGGCAGCTGGTAAGGAAACAATCGGTATCAAAGTGCGAAGCTGACACACAGTTAACTAATGAATGTCATTAAGGTGATCGTAGTTTGATGCACAGTGACAGGGGTAGTTGTTGTATTAAGACAAAGTGGCTTGCTTAATTGTTATTTGTTTATCTTGACAGATTAAAACCTAAATATTTTCAATGAAGGTTTAGGGTATGCTATTATGGCAATAGGATTTGTATACAGCTCTCTCAACTGCGAGCTGTGACTATGTGTATTTTTGTTCTTATTTATTTAAACAGTAACTGGATATAAATGTGGCTGAACCCATTCATTTATGATGCTAAGAAGCTGTTAATTTGTTGTTGGGCATTTTTAGCGTGTGTCATGTTTGCATGACGGCATGTAAAATGCACATGCTGTGCCAATGCCTGCTAACCCATGAAGAAGGATTTGCATGGGTTTTGTATTAAACTAACATATGTACTTTAGTGTATTTGTGTGTCTTAATCAGAAGCAACGTACATGCTTTGAGTCTGCTCTTTTGAAAATATATGTTTATTTAGCCCCTGAGATTTATGAGAATTTGCTTTGTAGATACTTAGTGTATATAATCACACTTTCCTATGGAAACAATGCTTAAGAAACTGCATATATGTGCCTGTGCACCTTAATAAATTTTCAGTCTTTGAGTTAATTTCAACCATGTATGTCAGAGACTTCAAAGGTACTAACTTTCTACAAATTTAGGAGAAAATAAGCATTGGTACAGAACAGAGATGGAAAAAGCCCGTATTTACTTTGAAGAAAAGACTGGCATGAACTCACTTCTTAGACATCAGAGGATCAAGAGGGTTTTAAGAGAGAAATTGTTAGGAAAATCAGCTTCACAAGTCTCTATTCATGAAACGAGGTCATCAGTACAGCTCTTTAATACTATAAATATAAGCTCAAGATGAATGCTATGTGGCATACTGGTGATCACCTGCAGACAGCTGACTACTTAACATTGTGGTTTCCTTTTGTATAGGCATTTAGAACACATTAATTACTTTCACAATATTAGCATTTTCAGTTAAGGAATTAGTGGTGTTGTCATGTGGATGTTGTGATAATGATCTTTGAAATTACCTCTCTTATGTGATTTGGTCTCTCATAGGAAAAAAACTGAACATTTCTGCTGTGCAGAATGTTTTCCTAGGCTCCACGGGCTGTACTGGAGTTGCTCGAATTCCATCAAAGCTCCTCTGCGTAATCAGTGAAGAGATATAGAAGCTTCCAGACAGGGAATAAGGAGTAGCCCAAAGCTAGTAAACAGGAAGCTTTATGTACATGAACTGAAGTGGAATTTAAGCTGTTGGGATATTACCTCTAGTCTGCCTTCTGTTCTTCCTCTGTCTGTTTATTTAACTGCCTTTCTATTTGTTCTCAAGTGGAAGATAGATGATTTGTTCCTTGATTCACCATATCGTCTTTGTGTTTCAGTGGGCAAAGATTGTTCTGTCAGTCTTCTCTCTTGCTGAATTGCTGATTTCAAAATTTTGTTTCCCTGTACTGCCACCTCTTAAAGTTTTGAGCTGGCCATCTCCAGAGCCTCCTACTTACATGACTATGACTTAATCCCATACCACACAGCCGTGCAAGGATCAGCATTCCAGTCCGTGCTGATAACCATGGAAACAAATATGGCCTAAACGGCACACCTTAGTACTACAAATGATCCAACTTTGCATTTATACATTTATTAAAAGATTCAGAAACAATAGCTTAGTTGTGCTTGACAGCTTGTTTATGACCATCTCCTCCCTGGTTGTGTTAATACTTAGAGACCTATCACATTAGCGAAGACAGGAGAATACAAAATAGAATAACAGACGTGTCCCCATTTATTAGCTGTTTTGCAGTGTAGCCTTTTCCAGCTTACTGTTGTAAGCCTTGAAAGCAAAGAATCAGTCCTGTACTGTGTTCCTTTTATGTTTTTAAAGCATTTTAATGCAATGTCTTAACTTTTGACAAACTAAAGAGTAAAACACTTAAATTTTGCACGCAATTTTATGTTCCACCATTCACATTTTTAATTTCTGGAGAAAATTGTTTAATAATCTCCATCCTTTTTTTTTTTGTGTGTGCGCATGTTCTACTTTGTGAAGTTCTGTAAAACTGTGTTTCCAGAGAAAATTTAAAAGAAACACTGCTTATTTATTTCTGTGATGACTCTTAGATCAAAGCGAGTTCAAACTTGGAACCAAGTTAGGAGAAACCACTCTCTGTCATTTGTAAAAACAGATGATCAAGTCTTAGTCCATTAATATCCTTTTGTGTCATTGAATGGTGGAAAATGAAATTAAAATTGCCTTTCTAGGACTGTTGAGGAGTTCTGTTTTGTGAAGGAATGTCTCCCTGGCACAAAGACAGCCTCCCTGGCTGGACGCCAGTCCCCCTCCATGCCCTGGCAAAGGGAGCTTTTTGGAGGAAGTCTCAACTGAAATGTGCTCCAGCACGACGGTCCCCTTGCATCGTAACACAGTCCAGAAGCTTTGAATTTTGTTCCAAGTTGAGCTAGAGGTTATACTAAATTAGACTAATTCTTCTCCACTGATCCTGAGGAGGATAATGGAAAACCATCTCTACCCCTTCCATGTATGGAATATACTGATTTATTAGGTGGAGCATTTAAATCAATGGGTATCTTGATGACTGTGATTTTGGCATGTCCAACTGATGTATGTAACCAAGAGGCTTGCTTTTAGAATTGCCAATGCCTTCTAAAATTTGCCACTAGAAGTCTCAAGCCATTTTTAAGCTTCGTTAATATCCATTAGGTTACTTTGAAAACCAGCTACAAAAAAAAAAAAAAAAAAAAAAAAAAAAAAAAAAAAAAAAACCCAAAAAAAAAAAACAAACCTCTTCAAAATCTATCTTCTTTTTCTCTGGTAACATGTTTTTTTATACGGTGTATTGCAGCAAATAAAAACAAGGGCAGAAACAAGGGCATGAAATCATTAGAAACAAAAATGCTAAGGAAGAAAAGAAAGAGGTTTTGAGAGAGAATTTAAAAGACAAAAAAAGAGATTTCTGTAGTCAGGGGCAGAATTTAGGGGTAAGACCTAAGGGAGCAGAAGCATCAGAAACAGTCTGATGATCTTTCAATGAGAAGTTTTTTTGAGTATTATTTAAAATTGGTTAAAATAATCCAGAAGCAAATAGCAAGTAGATCGCTTCTAACCTGGTTCAGTATAGGCATCTATACTGGGGGTATTTCCTGAGTAGCTTTGCAGGAGGAGAGTAAAGAAAACTAAAATCAGCCATATGTCCTTGAGTCTGTCAGACTGGCAAAAAAAAAAAATCTTTACCAATATATACACCCATGATATTTGTAAATGAGATTAAAAGAAGACAATTGAGCCAGCAGAATGTGAGGAAAGAGAGTGAGGAAGCAAACAAAATAGAATTAATTCGAATTGAATTATTTTATAAAAAAGCTGAGTGGTAGCTGTCAAAAATGCATGAGGAACCAGGAAGGAGAATAAGTGTGGTAAGCAAAAGAACTTGCACAGGTACGCCCAATGCATGACCAGCTCCGAGAATGGTAAAAAGTGTTGGAAGATCAATGCTACATGGTAATGCAGTGTTGAGACGAAAGATCAAAGCAAGCATGTCAAGGTAACGGAAGAAGAGAATTAACCCATATCTGTTACTTGAAGAAAAGGTGACTGGACAGAAATAGAACCTCAATTTGGTATGTTCGGATACAAATGCACAACTAGTTGGCTTTTAAAGACTCAAATAATTAAGTGTTTCATGTTTTTTCAGTCAGTATTTTAAGGGTTAAACTCTAAGGATGCGCATTCCACAATCGGTGTGGTATTTTAAATACTCTTTATGCACTGCAATTTTGTGTGCATGCTATTGAAAGCCTTGTCTGATAGATGAGGAAAGTTTGTTTTTAATACTTGGTTTGAAAATTTGACATCCAATTTGAGCTTCGTTTTTGTTTTTGCTACCCCAAGATCATCAAGTGAAACTGCATGTATGTAACTGAAAGCAATACTGGACAGTATTTATATGTTTTTCTTCTCAACACCTAGAGCCACATTTTACTGTATTCCTTTCTCCAGGTTCTGCTGGGTTCAGATTCCTGTTTATTTTTGAGAATGGCATTCAGCCTGTTGTTGTTATCAGGTCTTAGGCAATTTTTTTATTTTCAAAAGCACTTTTTGCTCTGTGTTTTTTTCTTGTGTAGGATTCTGAGCTGGTACCTTGGAACCTATAGAACTATACTAGCTGGTACCAGTGAAAGACCTAGTCCCTTAAAAGTGGTGGTGTTTTTTTTTGACAATGTGTTTGCACAAAATTATAAATTACTTGCATTATTCTTTGCAGCATCTACCAAGACAAAACATGCATGTTTTCCAAATTTTTCTGTCAGGCAGAGAAACATCTTCTTATTCCCAGCAATTTCTGACGTTTCAAAGGGATGGAATTAGCCGTGTGAGTGCTTGGACTAGTACAATTGCTTATCCTACCCCTCTCTAATCAGAGAGTCAAAGGGTGCCTTAAACAATCTGTACAGCTATGTTTCGTTAACTACTGTGTGACTGAGCTTATTTCTTGTAATTAAGTTCGTCTTGCCTTTACCCTTCTTCATTTTTTTTTTTTTTTAATTTCATTTTAAAAGCATTTTTTAAGAGACACCAAAGTATGGCTTTGTGATTGCTGCCATTTACCCCAGCACATTGTATTCCTGATCCTTTGCTTTTGATGGCAATTACAGGGTTCAGAAGCTAATTTGTAGAAGATATTCTTCCAGCACTAGCTGCATCTGGCTTCTTGGCAGACTTCTCGAGCAGTTGTATTGGTGGCTTTGGAGTTGCCTCTGGGTTTGCTGGGGTAATGATGCTGGTGGGCTTTCTGGGCTGTCTTACACTCCTTGATGTCGTTTTCTTTTTGATTACCCTTTTAATCTGAGTAATTTGTCCATTTTTTCCATTCATGAATAAGATCCAGCGCAAGCCCTCTTCAAAAGCCTCAAGCCATTTGTCATGGCAATATAGCATTTGTTTATGCCTGTCATAGACTGCTTTTCTACAAAAAGCTATGCCTCAATTCTAAAATCACAAATAGCCATTGAACAGGTAATAAGTAATGTATATTTTCCTTTGTTACAGAAAAGAAATAGGAGGGCCATTTGCTGCTGGCCTGAAAACACAGATTGTTTTGCATGCATGTACATAAGTCTCTTCATTGTGAATAGGACCCAAAGTGATTAAACAAGCACTCTTAATATGTTAATTTATAATTTTAATTACAACAATCTTGTATATATAGTCATTAGTGAATACTAATATAAATATTTTTCTACCTTTTTATTCATAATGCATAAACCAATCATCCAGTTACTTCTCGGCAGTTGCCTGTTTCCGTTTCATAATACAATCTTTGTTCTTAGTTATGAATGCATTTTGTTCATTCCTGTCTTGAATAATCCCTCATTAAGCTAGTCACTTTCTGCTCCATGCTAAAAAGGAAAAATTATCATGCAAATGTGGCATGCCATATTAAAAAGCACATTACCAAACACTTTTGTTGCTGTCCTTCAATTAGTTTCCCTTCTTTGAATTTAATTTCATTTGTTGTTAAACTACTGACTTGATGTATGGACTCATGAATTTGAGGCTGCTGCCAAGAATGTAGCAGGAAAAAAAAATCAAAGCCTCTTCAGAAAGCTGCAGAGGCGAAGCTGAAATGAATTTGCTTCACCTTTGACAAGAACACTTGAGCAGCATTGGAATCCTCTGATGATTCAGCTTGGCTAATTATCCAATTATTTATTTCAAGAATAAAGACACTGTTTTACAATTAGAAAAGTGTAAAGTAATCTGAGAAATTTCGTAATGACAGATGACTTAAGTAACTTCTGTGATAAATAGTATCTGCTAAAACTTGTCTTGCCAAGTGTTCAAGCTGTAGTTAAACTGCTCTGAGTTTCAGGAAATTAGTAGGCGCTCAAAAGGTATTTGTTTCTTCTCCCCAACCAACCACATATTATACTTCAGAAACTAGCTTAGTTTGTTCTTTTCCCTCCGTGTCAAATTTGCCAGATTTTTAAGCTATGTTTAAGTTGCATTCCTCTTGATTAAAAGCTTTTGGTTCAAAGCAATACTTTTTAATTGCCTAATGATATAAGTCAGTTCTTGGGAAAGAACGGTGCATTTAGGAGTTCATTTGCAATATAACTGAAAAATTCATTGCATGGCAGTAAAACAATTTACTGTTAATTACAAGGAGAAGAATTTGCTGTACCATGCTCACAGATTGCCATGAATCATGCAGCACTCCTAGAGATTTATAACAGATGTGTAAGTGGGATGAATTAGCAGGGTTTAATAACAGAGACACAAATCATGCAGACTTCAAGGAGCTTTAATTGATATACTAGAATGTGACGGGCATGAATCACTCAGCCATTCAACAGCACTGTAACATATGGTCAGCTCAATATGCTGCATCTTAAATCGGTTGGTGAGTCGTTGGTTGTCCCATATGGTGGAAGCAATATATTTTTCATGATTTTTAAAAAATACTGTGTGTTAAATCTATTTTTAAAGAAATACAATTGCAACGCATCCGTGTTATTAAATTTTCTTTTGATGTCCATTGTGGGTGGGTTTTATTCTTTTTTGGGGAATAGTCTAGAATAGACTCTAAAGAATCTTCTAAAAAACCAAAATATTGTCAGAAGATGTAAGTATTATTTCTTGACTCATTTACTGTTGAAATGACTGATAGTATTGTGAAGCGCAGAGAAAGAAAAGATGATATCAGAAATGCTATGGCAATCTCAGGGTCCTCTGGACTAATAACTTGTAGCAAAAATGAAACGGATGACCAATAGTGAGGCATGTAATTTTACCAGCAAGGTAAGCTCCAAGATGAAAAAAAAATAGATTTTCTTTAAGTTTTTGCCTGCAAATTTGCCAGACATTTCTGTTTTAATTTGTATGTGTGCATTTTGAAGTCAACTGAACAATAATTAAAAACTGTATCCCTTTTGTTACTGTTACCTTTCTGAACTATTCAGAATGGCTAATTGAAGGCTTCTGTGGAAGGGTACACGAGTATCTACCTACAGTATGCTGAGCAGTAGTTATTCAAACATATGTAAGCCTGTTAAATTTAGCCACAGTGTAAATATGTTATTCCTGGGAGAAGAATCGGGCAGAATATGGGAAAGCTTTAGCAGTAGTCTTAGTAAACCTGACAGACTAGAGAAAGGAGTATTGTATCCTTAGAACCGTGGCTGCCAGAATTTAATGTCAACAATTAAAATTTATTTTGATCCTTACCTAGTGTTTATTACTGTTTGTATACACAACAGACCTTACTAATACAGAGATGCACTATTAGATGGAATTACCATCTGTTCAGAGCGAAATGCTGGCATCTGTCTTCGAGTCTAAAACTAAAATGATATTATTTCAAACAAAACAAAATTAACTGCTCTTTACTTACCAACTTCATTTTTGTGTACATGTGTGTGCATACACACATGGGAAAGGCTTATTTGTAATGACCTGTGTAGCAGCATCTATATTTAGATATATGACTTCAACGTAAGCTGTATGGACCATCTGTCTTTATTGGTCTTTTTTTGTGCCCTGTGCTACACAATGGCATGCAGCAATCATGGGCTTTTAAATACTGTTTTAGCTTTATAATATATTAAATATGTATTATATAGCAAGACATTAAAACTACATAATTAAAATACACAAAATGTGACTTTGAATCCACTAAAATGTAGTACGCTCATTATTTTGACAGATGTGTCTTAACAGAACGTGACTAAAAAAAATTAAATTGGTAAAATTATAGTCGATCCATCTTTCAGAAAGTAGCTACAGGTACCACAGTGACACCTTTAGGAAAATATATACTGTATCTTTTAGTCTTGAATATTTTTAATTCCAGCATTTAGTACCCTGCTGGGCTAGTGCTACAGATTTATTTTCAGTTCTGTCTGTTCCTGTGCAGAGTTTGCTTTTGGTTTGGTTTTTTTTTTTTTTTTTTTAACTTATGTAACCTATTATGTACAGTCTTCCACTGTCTTGATGCACGAGAATTCTCAAGCATCAATGAGACTTTAGTTTAAATACTAATGTTATAGCAAGGATGTTACTTTCTGAAAGGGTAGGCTTCTGTTCCATATATCACAAAATAATAAATTGTGTCATGCCAGTGTTTAATGCGTGTACACAGTGCATTAACTGTAACTGTAGTACATTTATTTGTGCTAGAGGAGACTTGAAAATGATTAAAAAATCAATACTTCCCTGTCAGAGAAGCAAGTGTTACGATGCATTTAAGTAGTTAATTGCATAAGCCCCATAAAAGCTTCAGGTTTGGGTATCAAAGATGCCATAATTATGGTCCAAGTAACTGCCGTTTATTAATACTAGACTTTAAAGGAAGGTATAGTTATTGTCATGAGTGTTAGTTAGCTGTATGTGTTTTTTAGCAATAATGAATCTTAGCATTTCTGTTTTACCATCAGTGAGCTGAACCAGAGGGCTCAACCTCTTATGTTCGCATTTAAAATGCTGACGTACACTAGTTCCCTCCAAAGGTGAAGTTTTGATTGTTAAGCCATGTTTTCTATTTAAACTTGTGCATTAATACCACAATTCATTAGTGCTGTGCCCTACTTATGCAGGAAAGCTTATGACCTCACGCTGCATTACTTCAATTTTGACATTGTAAATTTCTACCATAGCGCGAGATACTAATTAGATTGTGAAGTCATAAATGATGCCTAAGCAGCAATTTACAGCACATAGTGTCATTGGCAGATTCCCAGTTCCCCCACTCCCTGCTTTCTCCGAGAAGAATATTTATCAAGTTAGAGGGGGGCAAAGAAAAAGAAAGACAGAAAGGAAAAAAAAAAAAGTAGCCATATGCTACAGGCAAATAGGAAAAATGAAGAATATGTTAATGATCTTGGAAATGTGCGAATGTTTAAAAGGATGTTATTAATTCATTCTAAATGAAGCAATCTCTCTTTCTTTAAAGAACTCGCACTATGTACAATGCTGTGCTGTGAAGTAATATGTCAGATTTCAAAGGCCCGTATTTTAATTCAGGTTTTATTGTTCTTGAAAGGCGTTTATTGCTCTTTACTGTGTCATTATGGGAACAAGTAATTTTTACAAGTTGTCATTGTATTTCACTTTCTGGGTACAAATGAAGTTTCTGTTGTTAAATCCTTTTCTTTATTGGGGAAGGAAGGGAAAGGAAAAAAAGACAAGATAAAATCAATATAGATTCTATAGGTAGTAGAGTGTTCTTGTACTTCTCCAGATGACATCTTTTATTGTTTCAATGACGGTCCATTTCTTTCCCACCTGTATGGCCATCATGCCATTATCCAAACAGGTCATGCTGCCCTCCAGTGGCTTACTGTACCGTATTTAAAAAAACATAAATAATAAAAATGCTTAAAACCTCATCTACAGAGTGACCAGCTCTATCAGAATGTTTAAAGGCATATCAGAGTATTGGTTTTAATAGTAGGAGGATCACTTTAATAACATAAAATTATTTTCTGCTGATACCCTTGTGGAAACAAACTGGTATGGAGTCTTTCTATGCACCAGTGTTGGTGGAGAAAGGTTAGAGAGCACCATTTTCTTGAACTGAATAATAATCTAAACATCTACTGATGTCTTGCGTGCGCACCATGAGGAAAACAACTTCAGTATTGTGGACGGATAGCTGTTTTCATCCTGTTGAGAAGAGTGAGTTCAGTGATGAAAGACTCATGTTGTCATGTACCATACTGTTGAGATGTAACGAGGGTTAATTAACTGTTCAGATTCTCCTGTGCTGAAAGTCATATAGATACATGCTTACAGTGAGTATGGCACAAGAGGCAAATCAAGGAAGGAATACAAATATACATTTTATGAAGACATTGATTCAGATTCTTAAAGATTATGAAAAATAAAATATTGTGGATATAATGCTAGAGACATTTATCCAAAGCCTGAATAAACAAATAAGGTATTTCTTGTGGAATTGAAAGCAAGTTCCTATAAAGATTAAGAATATTTCAGTGATGTGGGTTTTTTTTTTTCTCCCTAAATATATTTCTGTGGATATATGTGTTTATTCTTAAGATGACAGAAACTGAAGCAGGATGTTTTGCAAAATTTATGCTATGTGCAATAAATAATTTCCCAAGTATAATGGACAATGATACCTAGATATCCTTTTTTATGCACAGCTCCAAGAAATCTTAGTGCCCCTCGCGTTGAAGGAATAAACAGCACAACGGTAAAGATAAATTGGAATGAACCTGAAGAACTTAATGGACCTTCTCCCATCTACCAGGTGGAAAGGATGGATTCATCTTTAGCTACATTGACTACAGAAGTAATGAAAGGGATCCGTTTCCCAGGAAATGGATATTACAGATTCGCTAGTTCCACTCTCCCCACCAATACTTACTTTACAGGTAAATGAGTTTAAATGACTTACAAAATGGACCAATTGTACTCTGCATTTGTTTTACCATTTATTATCATCATCTTCTCTATAATTTTCATGGTAAAATCTGTAGTTTTTAATTTATGAACATAATGTGATTGTTAGTGATGTATGGGCTATTTCGATTCTCACATAAAATGCCTGTGGAAAATGTTATTGGACATGTGGGATTTGTATTCCCTTGCCTTTGGATATAGAGACATACGTGATGGTGAATGTTGCTGCATATTTGACTTATTTCCTAGTGGTAAATATAAGATGGATTTTATTTAATCTTCTGGGATAAAAACTTTTCGATGAATTAGCTGTGAGTACTAAGGCAAGTTTTCTGTGGTATCTTTTTGAGGATTCCCGAGGTTGCACGAGCACTCAAAAAGTGCTTTCTTCTGTGTTCAGAACACTTGTGTTGTGGCTGTGTTTGTTTTGTCAAGGAAAGAAAAAAGGCTGCCAATCTGACAGAAGTCTGCTGTTTCTGGGTATTATCTCCTCTTCTTGTTGATTAGTTACTTATTTTGGAACTGGGTGTTTTTCAGGTTGAAGCAGACCAATTATCCTATGTTTTGTGATTCTCATCATTTGCTGTATCTTCACTTCTTGGATAAAGCTAAGATACAGACAGTGTGGTCTTTTGGGAAAATATCTACATGAACCTGGTTGCATGTTTGAGATGTAGAGGTCTGTAAGCGAAGTGTTACATTGGTGTGAATGAAGTATGAGTTTTTAAAAATGCAAGAAGAAATGGCAGTGCTGAAGGCTTTAATTTTTTTTTTTTTTAAGACGTATTAAAGGGGTGTGTGTATGTGTATATATATACATATATCTCTAGTTGTGAGACTGATAGCAGCAAGGGGAAATCCAAAAGGAATTTAGGTAGCAGTGAGAGCAAGTGCTAGATGGCATGCTGATAGTGTGAAGGCCACACCACAACTTAACCTGGTACTGAGCCTTGTTTGTTAAGACAGATAAAGGCTGCAAAAAACACACAGTGTTGTTGACACCCAAAAGAGTGCCAGAGACTTGAAGTGGGCTGAGTAGCTGACATCACTTGTTGTCTGGCTCACCACAGGTAATTCTGGCAAGAACATGTGAGCACAGATGCAAGTATGTCTGTGTGCACATTCAGTTTTTGTTTAAAACAAAAATCATCTTCTCATCTCTTTGTGATCACTTAGTGAATCTGATTTAAAAAAAAATGAAAATTGAAGATCACTTCCATACTTTTTTTTCTTGCTAGGTGCTTACTTGACAGTCAAATAATAATAAGCGTTAATGTGTTAGTTAAATATTGACACCATGTTGACTTGCAAAACCTGTTTCTGCGCAGGAATCTGTAGGAACAGCTGTTGGGCTTCTTTCCTCATCCAAATTGCTCGATGGCTTTCCTGACATCAGAGTTCGCACCTTTTAGTAAAAAAATCTTTGACTTCTTTCTTCCATTGTCAGTTGTGATGATCTAGACACCAAAGGAATTGTGAGCTGCAGTTTTTCTCACTGTAGCTTCGGTCAGCCCCATCTCAGCGGTATAGTTAAATAATTTAATCAGACAGGTAAAGAATTCTGAGTGTCACTGACTTTCCTACTTCTCATTAGAAGTCTCTGAGAAAGTTGGGGAAGAGGATGTTGCACTACTGGGATTGTTGACGTGCCTGTCTGTTTGTAACCAACCCAAGTGCTGATTCAGTCTGGGGTTCAGTTATGCTCCACAAGCTGAGACTGAGGCCTTGAATGAGGTTTATTGAGATGGCTGAGGTGATTCCAGAGAGCTTGGACAGACAAGTTGGGAGAAGGTGTTAAAATAAAGCTTACTTCATACTGGCACCTGATGCCTGATAATGGTGTGTGGATAAATATAATTTATTATTGCTTTGGCTTGTGTTCTTTCTTTTAGATCAGCTATTCCTCTGAGTATCTGGAGATGACCTAGAACCAAAACACGCTAGGCAATTTGTCCAGACATATGCTGGTAATGACTGACAATCAGGTTAAATCAGCCTGTCTGGTACCTAAAAATGTGTAATTCAGGTACTTGACAACCCAGTAAAGTTTTTGAGAAATAAAAATCTGTTTTTTTCTAAGTAGATCATCAGTCCTTCTTCCAAAACACGATGGAGGGAAAATTATAGCAAATCCAGGAGAGCTTAGAAAGACAGACTCTTAGGGGAATTAAAAATATTCTTTAATTGTATCCTGCACTGGTTTTGTTGTTGGGGCCCTCTCTCATTACCCATCTCTGAAGACAAGCACTTGGCAATTGTGCTTTGTAGATGGAAGGGCTTTAATGTTCATGCAGCTGTGTACATTTTTGACACAAAAGTGTGCCAGCTTGTATATGTCAGTCGGCAGACAGATACTTCTTAGTGCTTATGTGATCTCCCACTGCTAATCCAGAAAAGGATAGATCAGTTTATTCATAGCTAATAAATGCAGTTGTCCTCACTACCTCCCTGGCTGGTCTTACACTCTGAAGTGCAAGTGGCAGGGGAAGATGTATTATCTGGGAAATTTTCCAAATTAATCTTTAAAAAAAAAGAAAAAAAAAGTTAGGCAATAGCCAGTGGCTCCACTAAGCAGTGTCCTTCTGTCCATAACAGAGCCTCCAGCTGCACAGGAAGATGTGCTCTAAATACACGTTAGATGAGAGGAAGTCAGGTAAAGAAAAGGATTGTTTCTGCCAGAACTGTCCACATGCAACTTCTCAACTCTTCAAACTGTGAAGAAGTGTTTTAGGCATCTGTAATATCATTTCCCAAAAGATGCAGGCTTGATTTTTAATACTTATTCGTATACCTTGAAGTTCTTAGATACAACAGCATTCATTATGTCTATAAAAATACCACCAGGCGAAGGAACTGTTAGTGTTCTGCTAAGGAACCCCTCTGTCTCCCATCACTCTGAAGATTGGTGTATTTGGGTATTTATCTTCATATCTCACCCATGAGGCAGCAAAGTGCTATCATTCGGATTTAATGGATGGGGAGCTGAAGTTCAGATTCTACTTAATGCAGAAGTTTATACTTGAAATCCCCCCTAGAAAGGTCTAGAAGGTTTTACAAATTAGTTATTTCATGTGGTTTGCTTTATCAGTAGAGCTTGTGTGATGCGGCTGTTGATCTGGAGTGAGAATGCTGCAGTAACGCGGTTGTGTTTGTCCTTCTGGTTCTCTTGTAGTCAAGAGAGGTACTGTCTATTTTATACAGGGTGTAGACAAGCAAGCTTGAAGTTCAAAGAACTGTAAATAGCCAAGTGTCTGAATATGTTTTAAATTCAAATTATACTTGTGTTATCTCTTTGATGACTGGGTATAATGGCTAGGTCCAAAAAAAGCCTAAGGGTGAAGGTAATGAGCATGATGTCATGTTAACGTGGCTTTCACTGCTAACAAATGGGTGAGAACAGTTTGTTCTGTAGGGAAATTAGGATCTTCGTGTACTTTCTAGCAGAGGCATACCAAGGCTTCCAAGTAAGATCCTTCAAGATCACTGAATAAAATCCATGGAAAACAGCATGCTGAACTGCTGAAGTGTGTGCAAATATCAAATTCAAGCCAAAATATATATTTTTGAAAAGAGTTTTTCCTCGATTCCTTTTTGCTTCTTGGGTGAGGGTTAGGACTTGAAATGCCTGAAGGGATGAAATAAAAACTGATGTATGAATTTTGACCTGTGTAAACAAGCCCTTCTTAGGATCAAGTTTGGTTCTAATTTGAGACACTACCTTCTGTTCAGGATTCATAACATATCTCCTGAGGGTTAGGCAGCTTTAACTGTTTTACAGAGAGTAGGGGATCAGATTTTTCTTTGTAAACGTCACCCCTTAAGAAAGCACACGTGCAAGCTGTTGAATTTATTGGTGGATACTATTCCTTCAGATAGAAACAGTGCCACTGTTTAAACTTCCTAGAAATTCCTGTCAAAAAGCAGTGCAATAGTTTTTTCTAGAGTGAGTATAGTGGATTAAGCTCCTAAGGACAGATAGAGAGAGATTTAGTTTTCAGGTTTTATTGAACAAATGGATGCCAAACTACTGAGTTTTTTCAAAAAGGAACTTCTGAGCCCAAAGAGCAACTGGCTGAAAATTGAACTGGTTGAAAATCTAGGATACAATGACACCTGAGCTAGGAGTTTCAGGACTGCAATTTAGTTGTCTAAGGTACAGTCATGGATTACACAAATCCCTTTTTGAATCTTTCCCCTGATCCACTGCCAGAAAGAAAGTCTGTGGCAGAGATGATAAGATAGGGCCTCATATGCTTAGAAAGTGACAGAAATGGCAGTCTTTTGGACACATGAAGGAATGAGAAAGCTCCATGACTCCATGCTATGGAGATATAGCTGGGCTCCATGAAGAGAAACTCAGTGTATCTGTAGGGGTAAGAACTGCTCACTGTGTAAAGAGTGACTCAACTGCTACAAAAGAAAGAAATTGCAGTGTAGTAAGATGGTTGCGTGGAAGGTTATGTTCCTCCTGACCTCTCAAATAAGACTACTTTTCAAATATAATGTTGAGCATAAGTTGACAATTCTGTGGCATTGTAGTGGGTTTTAAAAATAATATACATGTTCATTCTATGAAATGGAGTAAAACAGATTCTTCAAGCATGCTTTATGTATTGCTAAAATACAATTTGAGCTTGATGTCAGGAGTTATAATTACACATCCATGTGAGGAGGGAGGATTTTACTTATTTAGTGATAAAATAATTCATTTTTTCAGGTGGACGAAACACTGTGGTATTTTAAAAGCAGTTGAATTAGCTATTACTATTTTAATAGGATTATTCTTGGATTCTATTTGTTTGAAAAGAAAATTATTCATGTAATATTGATCAAAATGCATGTCCAGTCTGAAGAAACTTTTGTGTTTGGCCTTGCTTTGAATCCAAGTTTTCTGAAATAGGATACTACACTTTAAAAGAAATGGGTCCTATCTGGCATATGTACTCTTTGTCAACCTCTACATGATGCAAATTCAGCTCTGTAATAATTAGGAAATAACTATATGAGGTAAGATGTTCATATATTCAACATTATAAGTAGAGCTTTTTTACGGTGACATTTTTAGTGTCTTGAAGTGGTCTTAAAAATGTGTATTTAAAAAAAAATCTCCGTGCTAGTGTTTTTACTGCCAAATTCTGACTCAGATACACACACTTTTTCTCAGAGTGGTGAATCTTTCCAGTAACGATGTTTCTTAATGAGTTTGCCATGGAACGCTGCACAAGTGTCATTTACATTTCTTCTGAGCAGAAGTGCTGAGAATGGCTGTGGTCATTCAGCGTTGGATCTCCCCGTAGCTCTTCATCACAGTGAACTCTCTTTACAGTAACGTAAAACAAATTCCACTCCATGTAATCTTGAGCCAACATTTTGTAGTTAGTAGAAGGTGCAAATATGTTAATTAGCATGTGGAGCCAAATAAACAGGCCTTTTCCAGCATCCCAACAGAAATTTATGGAATGCGTTATGACTGAATACCAAGAAAGTGAACAGAATTGGAGGTCTAAAAACAACGAAAGAGGAAAGGTTGAAGACAATAGTGTAGTTTAGAAAAAGGAAGGCTAAAAGGAGACATGATAATGGTGTTGATGTATATAAACATGTGTAGTTTAAAAGAAGAGTACGAACTTTTCCCCATGTCTACTGTAAGTAAAGCAGCAGTGCATTCATAATAAGCTTAAAATATAGCAAGGTAGGTTGTCTTCTCCCAAGAATTCTTTCTAAAAGAAAGATTCAGGCTAGTTGAGCAAAGGAATACATTGTTGTGAGAAAAAAAAAAAAAAAAAGAAAGCTCTGACACTGCAGATTTTAAAGAACAGTTGGATGAGCATTTGTCAAGAATAACCTAGGTAAGATTGATTCTGCTTTGGAGTAAGTGGATTGATTCTGTGACCTCTAAGAATGTTTTCCAAACATATATCCTATTATAAACTCAGATTAACCCAATGAAACTAGGAAAGATGTTAATTTCAACAAATACCTTTTAGAAGGAAAGAGCTGCTACCTTTTTTTTTGTGTGTGTATGTGTGTGGGGAACTTTGCATAGAGTTCTGATTGACAATTTTCTCTAAAGAGGGAAGGTTACATGAGTTGGACAAGTTTTGCTTCTATTTTATTTTTTCTCCTCTAGATATTTTCCAGCATTTCTTTTTATGATGACTGACAAGGTTAGAAATGAGTTTTAATCACTAAATCAGCATAATGTAACAATTTAGGTTGGAAGAGAAGTCATCTACTCCAACCTGCTCAGAGTGGGTCCAGCTAGACGTGTTTAGGCCTTTGTCTAGTTGAGTTTTATCTCCATATGTAGTCAAGTATATTTCCAAGTACTGTTCCAGTTTCCGATCCGGCTAGCCTTTTGGTAATGTTTTCCCCCTTATATCTGTACACAATTTTCTGTATCTGAACTTGAGTCCATTGCCTCTTGTTCTGTCATTGTATAGCTCCAAGAAAGCGTGGATCCATCTTCTTTGTATCCTTCCGTGAGGTAATTGGAGAAGGCAAGACATGTCCTCCATCCTTCCATGCTTAAGACTGAACAAACCCTGTTCTCTCAGCCTGTTCTCATATGTCATGTACTTTAACCCTCTGACTATCTTGGTGCCCCTCCACTGGATTCATTCCAGTGTACCAGTATCTTTTTTTTTCTTTTTTTTTTTTTAATGCCAGAGTACTCAAGACTGCATTGCAGGACTTGCATTTGCCTTTGCTGAATTTCACAAGGTTTCTGGCAGCCCATTTCTCCATCCTGTCAAGATTTCCCTGAGTTGCAGTGTATCCACTGCAACCCTCCATTTTTTTTTTTATTGCTTGCAAACTTTTTGATAGTATGCTCTATCCCATTGCCTGGGATTCATGTAATGAATAAAACTGTTAAACAGAATTGGTCCCAGTACCGTTCCCTGTAAATGCTGCTCACTGGGTTTTGTGCCGCTTGTCACAAGGCTTTGAATCCTGCTGTTCAGCTAGTTTTTTACCCACTTTTATAGTCCATCCATGGTCCGTCTATTTCTCCAGCCTGATGGCAAGGATCCTATGGGAAAACATGTTGAAGCCCTCGCTAAAGCCAAGGTGCACATCACCAGTTGCTTTCCCCTTCGACTGCTCAGCCACTCCCTCCTTTCTTCATAGAAGGCAATCAGCTTGGTCGGGCACAACTTGCCCATAATAAATCCATGATGACTGTTCCAAATCATCTTCTTGCCCTTTGTGTGTCTGAATATGGCCTCCTGCATGGTGTCCCTGGGACTACCGGTCTGTAGTTTCCCTAATCTACAGGCACAACTTTATAGCAAATGCTATTAAACTTGTTTGCTTCAACTTTACCCTAAAAAGATGGAGAACTGGAACAGAAGGAGTGAAACCTGACCTTTTGCTTAGTTTGGCTTTGTGTTCTTTGTCTCTCTGCTGCCATTTTTTCCTTACATAGCTTTTTAAGGATCATCCTTTTTTATTTCATTACATTGAACTGAAGAAGGTAAACAAGATTTTCTGAGGGGAAAAAACTATCACAAAAGAATTCTTACACCAAGCTTTCTAATACTGAAGGAGAAAGGAAGAGAGTGCATTTGTTCAGCTGACTTGGAGAACACACTTTATATCTCAGCAAGCTTTTGATAATGAAACTCATTTTTCAGACTTTTATGTTAAATCAAACGCTAAAGAGCTCTTGGAGAGATCTTATTTTATTGTGTCCTTTCTGTCTTGGTTGTTGCCACAGGACTTCTCCTTAGAAATTCTTTTAATTTTTATGCCAACTTCTTACATTTTCTCCTCTCGTCTTCACAAAAGAATGATTTGAACCTATGTCTTTCTCTTCTGTGAAAGAAAGACAAAGATCTTCTATATCACCGTCAAGTGTCTGGCTTCAGTAAGAAGGGGAACCATCCTTTTTTCTGCTGGAGAACTGTTTGCACAGACATTTTAGGTAGAATTTTGCCCTAGTACTTAAAATGAATTCACAGTTTCATCTTGAAAAACACATTCCTTTCTTCCTCCTTTCTGAATCCCAAGAAGCCTAAAGATAGGAAGTGAGAGAGGGGCTGTGTATAGAGAAAAAGGAGTGATCCAGCACAACAAAGTGAACTGTGCTGCTTTATGAACAAAACAACTTAAAACATTTTCAAACATGCACAACAGGGACTTAGGCAGTGAATAAGCCAAGCTGATGCTGACCTTGCCAGTGTTACAGAGGTAATATTTTCCCTAAGATGAGCTGGTTTTGTTAGGCACAGGTGTACTTTCTACCAGTATCAAGTGTCTGATAGTTCCATTTGTTATTTTTTTTTTTTTTTAATTGTAGAAAAGATTTATTGTAGCTGCTACAGGGGAGTAAAAAAAGATTCTCCCCTTCTGTACCTTCTGTATTATTTCTTATATTTACCTCTTGCATGTTAAGAGATCAAGTATGCAGCACAGGCTTTGGCATCCAATTGCAATTTTTCTTGCATCTTCTTGCCTTTAGTGCCAAAGTACGTTTTTGCACGTGTTGTGTGACATTCTGCACTGCATGGTTAAAAACAAATTTTTTTATGCTTGTGCATGGAAAGTTTCACAGCATGTAGTAGTCCCAACTGTGGAAGTTATAAAATCAGTAGTTTTCCAATTGTTGTATCAAGCTTTGAGTGGAAAAGCCCCTTCCCAGACTAGGTCATAGTTTCAGCTGTCTGCTTGTGCAAAACCAGTTAGAGAATTGGGTCTTTTGATTAGCACAAATATACAAATATACCACATGAACTGTATTCTGTAAAACAGCAGTTCTTCCCCTTTTGTTACAACTCTAGTTGTACTTCTGTTAATTTTGTGCAAATATGATTCACTATTTTGAAATGTAGTAGGCATTCTCTCTCTAGGTGACAAACCTAAGAATTGGCAGAAGCTTTTTGTTGTTTAGTCAAGGGTAATAAAAGTAGTAGTAGTTTAGTCAAGGGTAATAAAACTCTACTAAGTTTGTATTTTTTATAAACTAATCTGAAAGTGTAACCACTTATGTACCAAGCTATTTTGTACAAGATTAATTTCCATCAGTAAAGCATGCTTATATATTTGGTGTTTATTTTTCTTGCTTGTCTCAAACAAAATGCTGATAGGACTTGATGTAGGAACTTTGTGTAGGAGTCTGCACAAAGAATACTCATTGAATTTAGTGGGAGTGACTGCGGAAAAAAAAAAATTGCTTTGTTTTATTATCTACTCTGGCCTTTGCTCAGTAAGGATGGAGGTCTCCTGTATTCGTTCAGCTCACTGAAGAAGCCAAAAGTGGGATTATATTCTGTGTTTGCAAGGGCAAAGAAGGGAACAAGAGAGTTCAAGGAGATTTTCTGTACTCTGTGCCTCTTCTGTGTGCAGCAAGGATAGTGGGTGCTCTCATATATGTTTCTGGAAATAAACAGTTATGGAAGCACTGTGTTTTGCTTCAGGCATGACATCTTCTGGGATTCCTTTTATGCTTGTGTGCTACTAAGAAAAGGTGCAAGGTGGAGGGACTAGTTGGGAGGGAGATTTAGGGAAATAAAAGCTGCTGAAAATAACAAACATAAAGAAAAAGCTAGATGGTAGAAACTGCACAAACACATGAAGTTTATCTAATAAAAGGAGGCGGGGGAGGGTGCCAAGCATCTCTTGAAAGTTTTGCATGTGAGAGATCCATGTACTGTGTGTTGAATGGAAGCTCATTTCATTTTAGTTAGAGCAGGGGCTGAAATGATACAGATCCAAGAAATAACTTGGAGCAGGTTTGAGCATAGAAAACAGTAGTTCAATGGATATTCATCTTTTAAGAGTAAGTGTATGAATGCTTCTGGAAATGCTGACTCGAATACCTGATGGCACAGAGAGGTGAAAGAAAACTGACTATTTCCAATACTTTTCATTTACTAGTGCAATTGTGGGTATTTGACACCAGTATTTCACTATTTTGTAAGATTTTTGTAGGATTCTTGTGTGTGGTTTAATTGAACTTGTAACCCAAAGTAATTTTAAAGAGAGGGAGTTGTTGATAAGTAATAGCCAAAAAGGAATACTCCTGTAGCTTTGACTTTATTAAATGTCAAATTTCTGATGTCTTTTATTTCTAAAATCTTCTGGTTTTAGTTTGTGCCAGGGCCAGAAGGCAGTAACAATGACACGTGGTCAAGATTTTCATCTATACTAATCATGCTAAATCGTCGTCTCGTGTTTTTAGCAGTGCAGTTATACTGCATCTACTTGGAAAATACTGGCTCATCCAAGGCAGGATGGCTGGAATTCTATTATTTTTGATGCTGCCTCTCTCTTCAAAGTTCTTCCTTGATTCCAAATGATACATAAATCTTGTCTATTTTTTTCCTCAGCCTTTAAAGTGCCATTACATTGAAGAAAAGCCTGTTTCTTAACCCTCTTAAGAAAGGCTCCTGTATATGGACAAAAGGACCCTAAGTTCCAGGAGGATATTTAGAGTGACATGAAAGGTTGTGGCATGTTAAGCTCTTGTATATATTAGATTATGTATTTATTTACTTATTTAGAGGAGCTGTTTTTGGACAGGTGCAGGAAGAATCTCATCTGTCCCTCCTATTCTTGGATTCGTAGAATCATAGAATACCAGGTTGGAAGGGATCTCCAGGATCATCTGGTCAACCTTAATTGGGAAAAGCACAGTCTAGACAAGATGGCTCAGCACCCTGTCCAGCCAAATGCTAAAAGTGTCAAATGGTGGGGAATCCATCCCTTCCCTGGGGAGATTATTCCAATGGCTGATTGTTCTCGTGGTGAAAAATTTTATTCTTTTGTCCAGTCGGAATCTCCCCAGAAATAACTTGTGCCTGTTACTCCTTGTCTTTCCCATGTAACCTGTTGTAAAAAGGGAGTCCCCATCATCTTTGTAGCCACCCTTTAAATACTGGAACATAGTGATAAGGTCTCCCCTAAGCCTTCTTTTCTCAAGGCTGAACAAACCAAAATGTCTCAGCCTATCCTCATACAGCAGGCTTCCCAGACCTTTGGTCATCTTGGTGGCCCTTCTCTGGACCCTCTCCATCTTTTTTTGTATAGTGGGGACCAACACTGAACACACCATTCCGGGTGGGTCCTGGCAAGTGCTGAGTAAAGTGGGATGATGACTTCTTTATTTCTGCTAATGATGCCCTTGTTGATGCAGCCCAGCATCCTCTTGGCTTGCTTTGCCGCAGCAGCACACTGTTCACTCATATTGAGCTTATTGTTCACCAGGTCCCTTTCCACAGAGCTGCTCCCCAGCTAGGTAGATCCCAGGTGCTGCACACCTGGATTATGTTTTCCTGGGTGCAAGACTTTATACTCGTCCTTGTTGAACTTCATGACATTCTTGTTAGCCCACTATTCCAGCCTATCCAGGTCTCCTGCAGGGTGGCTCTCCCTTCTGAAGTGTCCACTTCCTCTCTCAGTTTGGTATCATCAGCCAAATTCATCAGGGTACACTTGATCCCATCATCCAGATCACTTATGAGAATATTGAACAGTGTTAGATGCAATATCAATCCTTGGGGGACCCCACATGTGACAGGTTGCCAGTTTGAAAAGGAGCTATTTACCACCACCCTCTGGGTGCGGTATGTCAGCCAGTTCCCCACTCACCGCACAGACCACTTGTCTAGACCATAGCACACCAGTTTATCTAGAAGGAGGCTGTGGGAAACCATGTTGAAAACCTTGGCGAAATCGATGTAGACAATGTCCGCCGCTCACCCCACATCAACTGAGCAGGTTACTTTGTCGTAGGAGGTGATCAGGTTTGTCAAGCATGAATTTCCCTTTGTGAATCTGTGCTGCCTTTTCCCAATCACGTGCTTCATTTGACTTGTGATAGTCTCCAGGAGGATTCATTCCATAATTTTCCCAGGGACTGAAGTAAGACTGATGGGCCTATAATTTCCTGGATCCTCCTTTAAGCCGTTCGTGTAGATGGGGTGACATTAACCTTCTTCCAGTCTTCTGGGATGTCCTCCAGTCTCCATGACTTCTCAAAGATTATGGAGACTGGTCTCATAACGTCAGCCAGCTCTCTTAACACCCTTGGGTGGATAACGTCAGGGCCCATAGTTCACATACTAACTCTTCCTTCACTGATGGTGGGTCTGTGTTTGCATCAATCAATCATTTTGTTCCCCAGGCCTGGGGCCCAACAGTGCTGGTAAAGACAGAGGTGAAGAAAGTGTTGAGTGCTGCCTTTTCAGCGTTGTTGGTGACTAATTCACCTCTCCCATTTAACAGCAGGCCAATATTTTCCTTCTGATTCTATTGAGAGTTTTCAACAAGGGTGCAGCAGAGAGAGGATTACCACTATGTTGGCTGGTGAGATACATCAAGTGAAATTAATAGTTTCTGGTGCGTCCTTGGCCCTTATTTAGATTATTTTTATAAAGGGTTATTTAGTCTGGTGACTTGAGACATTGCATTTGACTAATACTGAGCCTTTAAATTATTCCTTCTTTTAAGACACAAATTCCTTCCCATATTGTTTTTAAATAGTGTGAAGATGTAACTACTGAATTATGTATTGACTAAAAGTGTGTGAAGTGTCATGCATTGATTATGATTGCATTGTGAATTTGATCAGGAAATTTTCATAATAATAATATAAGGAAGCTTTTCACCTTCTAATTGATTTTCAGGGCGATTAAATTAAGACCTTGTCTAAGTACGACTGTCCTTATCAATTACTGGCAGAATAGAGAAATTAAAGGATTAAAAATTTACGTGTGTTAAGATTCAGTATTTAAGGTCTAAAATCAATCAGATCATAGACTGAATAATTCCATTATGACAAAACTATCATTCAGGATTAGACTGTGGTAATTTGGAGAAAGAAAAGGCTGTCTGCACTAGTACATATGGGAAAAATTAAGATTACAAAATTAAGCACCTAGAATTTAGGAAATGGAGTTAAAATAAGCAGCATGAACTTGATTCAACCTTGTTATTTTTATGTGTTATGATGGCATGTAATCAATTGATTAAAAACTAGCTTATCCATAGGCTCCATGTATGGTATGGACCAGCTATTGCCTTTTAAAAATTCTTACTGTTCTATATATGGCCTGATGTCTGTCTTACTGTACATATCTAATTCTGAAGTAAATGCAGATTTTAATTTTTTTTTACTGTGCTATTTTTACTGGAGTGTCTGAGTCCGTTGTAATTGCTGATATTCACTTTTTACAACACTTAAACATTATTAGTTTTGTTTTACAAATGGGGACTTTGGGTAAAGAAAAAGGAGGACTGAATGCTAATTTTGAGCACTCAGTTTTACATAGGTAGGACCTCAGTTTTTCAGAGTAGTTCATGTGTTTAAAGTAGAATTTCCACAGACCCCAGTTCACTTAGGAACACTTAACACTTCCACAGATCTCTGTGGGTGTTCAAATGCAAGCACTTAGGAAAATGAAAAGTGCATAACAAGTGAGTAACTGGAAAGTTTGACTTAAGCGATTTGCCTTAGATAGCACAACAGCTTTGTGGCAGAGGTAGGGACAGGTTTCTCCAGAGTGATATTGAACTGCGCTAGCTATGAAACTGTCCGTTCACTTTTCATACTCCCCTTCCTCTTTCATTAAACATCTGCAGAGCACTACATCACGTAAGACAGGCTTCTGTGCACAAAATCCTTATTTGCTACATGAATTCTGTTTTAGTTGCTGAACATCATAAAATCCTTGAGGCAGATATCTTATGGGAAATGTGTGTTTGTATAATTGTAGACTTATATCATTATTCATCCTCTATTTGCATATGCAATAATTGTTTGCAGACAATTTTGGTTTTTCATTTCCTAAATTTTGAGTTTACTTTCACAGACCTAATGTGGTCTAAATAGGTATTCTGTATAGTAATTAAAAAAAAATCCCAATGTCATAGGAGAATCCCAGACATATCCATCATGTGGAACTTTGCTGACTAATACAGATGTCAATGGGTAAAAATCTTTAATATTCATGAAATCTCTTTCAGATCTGAACTGTTAGAGACACTGACTGCTGCACTCGATGATCATCTGTATGTGAAGGGTACAGTGCATGTTTTTCCACTGTATTCTGTGTTTACTAACAACGTATAGCTTCAACTGGATTTGAAAGGAGAGTTTTTTACTAGTGTGGTTATAGGTTCTCCTGTTTTTCTACTTACTTTGCTGCTCTTTTTTTAAATTTCTTTTTTTTTCCTCCTTTTCCTGTTTTGATACTATCCATGATTTGTTTCTGGCTTCTGCCTCCCACTCCCCCCTGCTTTTTATTTCCCTCCCAGTTTGACCATTATAATGTCCTTGATTGTCTTCCTTCTGTGTTCTTCAAGGTATTGTCATCTTTTCCTTCGTATTGCCAGGCACCAAGAGGCAGAAAATTAAGAGGCCAAGGGAAAGACTCTTCGCTTTCCTTTCTACTGCCTAGCATGCCGTCGGAATTTGGTGGCCAGGACCAATTTCATGAAAGAGCCATCTTAGCCCCTACGTTTCTAAGATGCAAAGGGAATTTTTCTTTGAGAATTTTACTACCATCCTCTAGCTAACCATCCTGCAAAGAGCTATTTCCTGACATTGATAAATTTAGACTTCCGTCTTTTTTACCTCAGGATAACCACACACTAACCGATTCATATCTCTGATCCACAGAAAGAAGGAACCAAGACACTTGAACTTTTGTTATTTAAGATTATAAGAGTGATTTAAATTAATTCTTCCAAGTAATAATGAAAAAGTATTTGGCATGAAGCAAATATAGTTATAAAAGATTTTCTTTTCTTTTACTTAAGAGAGAATGCTTTAGAAAAATTTTGTGCAGCAATGACGTCAAGGACCTGGGAGGTAAATTTAGCAGTAAGTGCTGCTGCCATTCCAGTTTGCAGACCTTTGGGAGGAAGTACCATCTGCATCTGAGTGTTAGTGATTTGTTTAATAAATGCACTGCCTTAAAAAGTATATTGAAGTTGCAGGATTTTAATTTGACTAAACCTTTGTTAGTTAATTTATGTAGGTACAGAGTTTCCAAAGATTATAGTAAGCTTTGCCATAGTATAGTATCCTCAGGAAACAGCACACAATGCTTTTGACTCTAGAATGGCATGCTTTCTCACATGTAACTTGCTGGTAGTTTTCTTCAGTAAGTGTATATTAAAAAAAAATGAACTAAAGAGTATAATATGTACTTGATTAGATACTGGTTATATGTAGTTTGTTACTTAGACTTGTGAAGAGTAATCCCCTTCCTTGCTTTTGGGGCTATAACAATGCTGTCTTTTTCATCTATGAAAACAATTACCTCTAAAATTAATTATTTTTCAAGATACTTACCCAGAATGAGATGGGATTTCTCTTCTAGAGTCCCTATCTTTTCCTCAGTCTGTTCATACTTTCCATGAAATTCACTGGACTTGATAGATGATCCCTAAAGCAAACGTAGATGGACAAAACCACAACCTTAAATAACAATGCAGTATAGCAACTGAGAATTCAGAAAGCAACTGTTGGCATAACTGTTAGAATGTAAACGCAAACCTGTCAAGTAGTGTTGTTCTGGTGTAAGGACCACTTAATATGGTGACAGAAATGTCATGTACTAAGTTACTGGAGGATTCACTAACCTTGACTGTGAATTGTTGCGTGACTTTTTTTTTTTATTTAAAGACATTCTAAAGCATTATATATAGTACTGTAGAAAAATTTCCAAAAGTAACTATACGCTATCTCTGTATATACCCAAAATGAGATTTGATCGAAAGTAGTTAGATCTGTGCTTACTGACTTAAGATCTATAATACCTTAAGATTAATTGGGAGCATAAATGGAGAAGCTGACAACCTGGAACCTTGACTTCTTAAAATTGCTGACCCAATTACTGCTAAGCCCTTTGCTGACATGTTAATATATCTCTTTAAACTGGTAAATCACCACCATTTCGGTGTATGCTAGAGTTGGTCCATCAGATGAAGGAAGATGTAAGTTTAATTTAAATAATTATTGACCTATTATGACCTTTTCATTTCACTTGTACTGCTCCTCTCAAGGTAAGCAATTATATTTTTATAGTGTTGGATGGTAATCAATGTACAGGAGCTATCTTTATTGATTTAAGTAAGGCCTTTGATCTGGTAATCACCAGCTATTGCTATCTAGGCTGGCCTTAACTATATTGAATATTACTACAGTTATCTGGTTTTAAAATATGCAGAATTTAGAATTGTATTAAGATGTTGCAAGCAAAGTGAAAAAATTTTTGGAAATCCTTAAGATTCCACTTCATAATCTTCCTTAGATATTGGAAACAGATTATTTTATACAATACATGCCATTTTTTAACTTAACTAATTTTAGGTCAGCAACCTGCTTCTTTTTTTTTTAATATCAAGCAGATTGTCCTTTTGGGGTCAGATTTACATAGTGGGAAAAGCCTGGCTTTTCTTTATTTTTTTTATTTTGCTACTTGTATTGGGCATTTTTGGGAGGAAGGTTGAGTACATTGGTTGCTTTAAATCTGCTTTATACTGTGAATTCAGAGTTGAAAACTTCCATCCTTCCATTTAGGGGTGGAAACCGATCTGAAATTTTTATTCTTTTTTTTTGACCAATGTGCACTTTTTGCACATGCATTTTATGCAACTTTAAAAAAAAAAATATTCGTATCAATGTATTAGGTAAGAATAGTAATTGAAATAATGGACCTTTATCATAGTTTGTAGGTGGTACTGGAGCATCTTCCAAAGCATAAGTAAACTCAGCTAACTTGTTCTCATCTTTTTCCTCATTCCTCATGTACCTACCTCTTTTTTATCTCTTCCCTAACATTCTCTTCTGGACATGTTTTTCTCTCTCTTTTTTTTTCCTTTTATTCCCTCTTTTCTTTTGTTTTATTGTTTGACTTTGGAAATCCTGAATAGATACGGGTTTAGACTGTCTTTAGAAAGCTATGAAATTTGTGATCAGTTTGATCTGCTCCTCTAATGAGTTCCAGGGCCTCTATCCTTCTTGCAAAGGGAGTTCAGTCTTGCTCTGGTGAGCCTTGAAACTAACAGCAGTTGTTCAGGGAGGTCACCAACATAATGAGAAGGGCACTCTTGAGATATCTTGAACCACTTCCATGGATGGCCATGAAGATTAATATTGGGACCTTACATTTGACCTAATATTCTATGGAGAGTCCATGTAGTGAGCAGAGCAAATAGGATGATGTGCTTGTGGCAAAGAGTGTAAATGCAGCAACTGCATTCTGGATT
>VZSZ01010037.1:540719-681244 GCA_013398815.1 Ibidorhyncha struthersii
GGTATGTAAGCTAAAATATTGCATCTTGATCTTGCTTAAGGTCATGAAGGTGTGAGTTGTTATGACCAGGTGCATTCCTGAGAAGCAGTGGTATAGTTTCCTTGGAAGTCATAGGTGGAAGAAGGCAGGTTTTTGTATGCTGCTCTCTCTGCCAGCCTGTGCTGAAATGGCTGTAACTTGGTCTTTTGAACTGTGTTCACGAAGAAGTTGATGATACAGTAGAACTGATAATTAAGCACAGCAATGTTCTTTCCAGTCTCCAAATTTTGTGATTTTATTACCTGTAAAATTTCTATTTTTAAATAATTTGTTATTTCTTTGTCTATTCAAAAGGCATTTTATTCTTTCATTTCATGTTTGCTCTGTTTTGGGTTTATGACCCATTCTTTGTAATTTCAGAATTCTTCTGTCAGCGTTCTATATTTTTATCTTGTTTCATATTGCTAATAGGTTTAATTGTGCAAGCACACTGTACTACAGCTAGCTTAATCTCCCAGCCTTGTTGGTCAATCACACGCACAAATTCTTTTCAGTCTGTTGGTCAAATGCTAAATGAGATGGTAAGTAAAGTCTGGGACTGATCAGCAGGCTTAAAAGTTTTACCTTAAACCTAACCATGCTCCCATTTTAGGACTGCAGGTGTTGAGTGGAGTCGCAGGTATAAGCATGTGTGAATCTTTTTATCTCTAAATGCAGTATTCCAATATAGCATTTGATTTTAAAATAATATTGGTACTAAAGAAAACAGAATCCCTTTCTGTGAACGTGTCTACGAAATAAAAATAAAAATGACTCATGTTTTTCAGCACTGGGACAGCTCATCTTATATGGGTAAAATTGTGGGGTTTTTTTTCTGCTTTGAGAAAAAAAAAAAACACAACTTAAATTCCTTGGAACTATGATAAGCCTTGAAGTTGTAAAGGACACTTACTTTTGTGCTGCTAAGGTCCTTTTTTCCTCTCTGTCTGGGGAACCTGCCAGACAGAGGTCTTTTTCCCCATCAGGAGAATTTTTTTTGTCCTGCTCTCTATACTGTTCCACCTTCTTTGTGAGTACTCTGCTGAAGCTAAAAGAAAATATAAAAGCTTTAAATATTTTCCTTATAGCAATAATTTCACACTGGTGTTTCAAACAGCTGTAAACCTTGTATCAGATTCTTTCGTAAAACATTTTGTATTAATTAGCTATATGGGCAAAATATTAACTCATTTTACCCAATTATGCTACAAATACATACCAATATGAAACAAAACGTGTTCTCCTGAACAACCCTAACCCGAAACATGCTCCCTTGCTCCCCTGCACTGTACCACACGGTGTTTTTCAGATGGCAGGAGGGGGTTGAGATAAAAGCTATGTCATCTAGTTTTGGTACAGCACTGGGTATATGAATAAGTATTTAATATTGGTGATTAGAACAACAGGCTGCCACATTTCAAATTAAAACTATTGAACCAGGTCATATCCTGGATATATATGCTCTTAGGACGTTACTTGCTGATCTGAATTTCTGTCTTCCCACAAAGGTTCATCCAGCTTTCATAGGGTACCGGTTTATTAACCATTCCCTAATACCCATTGTAGATGGCAGGTGCTAGAGTCTTTGTCATTGTGCCCCAAGGCTAAGGCACTCTGCCTGAAGATATTAGCTCAGCCAATTTTGTCTGTGTTTATAAAACTGGCACTTCTATTTTCTCAAGTCTTCCAGGTAGCCAGAGTGAGCTCTGTAATTCTTTTTTCTTTTTTTTTTTTCCCCCAGAGACTCATGGGAACTAATCATATAAAGTTATTTTAGACATATTACGTTGCAAATATTTTTAAACTGATCATATACACTGTACAGGGAAAAGGAGGAGCATAAGCAAAAAAAAAAAAAAATCTCTTGGTCCATGGGGTAAATTTTCAGTACAATATACGAGCAGTTAGCCATACAAGTCCCATTAATGTTAATGGTCCCAAGCTTTCTTTTATTCATCACAGCACTGATTGCACTTGGTCAGCTCTTTATCAGTTTGAAATATTGACAGTAGGAGGAGACGTTCCCTTAGCCAGGCCTGACTGTTGCAGTGCTCTTTTAACTTAGTCATCCTGCAAACGCTCCTATAAATGGATTTATTTCAGCAGATCCAAACTATATCAACCGGATCATCTTACCCTGGTGCTAGCCCCTTTGCTTTGGCTCCAATTTGCAAGAGCGCTGATTTTAAACATTGACCATTACTTATAAACCACTCTATAGTTTTTCACTGTCTTATTTATTAAACTAACTTGTTCTCTGTGCTGCTGCTTAAGTCCTATCTTTATCTTGTTAAGAAGTGATTATTTGCTCTCTGTGGTTCTGATTATGATTTAGATTATAAATCAAGGCTATTCTCTGAAAATATGTTGGCCACAATAACTCGAAATTTCTAAAATTTCTGCTGTGTAGCTCCACTTTTCCTTTAGTGGTCTGCATGTCTACTTCAAAAGATTTTCAGTGCTTTTTGCAAATGGTACTGTGCTTGCTATATTTCTTGCGGAAGAGATTTTTCTTTTGGTTGTATTCTTGCTTTGTATTATTTGTTGGAAAAACAAGTTTTACATTATTTTAGTTGTGGGGAAAACAGGCTTTGGGGGGTCATGCCTTATGCTTTCTGAATATTTTTTAAGGTGCCTTTCTCTGCTGTCCTATAAAATCTATGCAATGTTGTAGAAGCAAGTAGTTGTAGCATAAAATATTTCCCTACACTAAGCAAATGGGGTCTACAGAAATATATTGCTCTTCTAATCTTTAATTCAAAGAGTCATTGTTACTTATATGGATGGTATTCAGTGCTGTATAGAATGGTATTCTTGGCGAGTTCAGAAAGGAACACACTACCTACTTCGGGGCAGGGGGGGAAGAAATAATCTAAATTTGACCTGCTAGTTCATATCTAAGCCCGTCTGTTTAAAATTCTTTGTTCTGACCATGCTTACGTGGATGTAAATTGGGATTGGTGTTGTTATTCTAGGTTAGTTAGAGTTATAACCACTGATGCTTAGAGTGGAGTGTGTCCTCATATTTTCTCCTGAGTAAAGAAAAAAATTGGTTAAATGATAAATAGAATGATATTTTTATATAGAATATTTTTTCAGGCTTGGTAATTAATAGTGCTTTATTCTGGTTTACTTAAAAAATTTCTTGATTTACTAAAAATGAAACTTCGCCAGCAGAGGTGCCATCACTACCAGAATGCGTTCTCTTTCTTCTGTAGTAAGTAGTGGGAATATTGGTGTAGTGGAGTTTTAGCCCTTGGGGGATTTTATTTTCTGCATTTTCAAGTCGTTCAGTGACTTGCTGCAGAGACAAGGTGGGAGGAGGGGGAATCTATTTACACAAATTACAGTCTTTGTTCCCATCAGCCTTCATAATTGGACGAATAAAACAAAGGCTAGACTGGCAGGTACAACTATCCCCAGTAATATCTTTTGAGTCAGAAAAAAGTTAAGTGAATTGTGGAACTAGGACAAACCCTTTCTGGGAAGACTCAAGGAGGGGGTGGGGGATACGTTGTTTTTTTTGAGAATGTCTACCATTGGGAAGACTTACTGCATTGTAGAAGGAAAAGAGAGCGCTTTATCTTGGGGTGAAAGTCATCCCTTCCATGAAAGTTCTGGCACTGTTCAGAGTGAGTTCCTTCACAAATAATTTGCACATTTAGTTATTATGTCTTGGGGGCTTTGTTCAGTATTTTTAAGAGATGAAATGTATTATAAGGACACTGCCTCTGCACTCTATCTTGCAAATTTAGGTGTTTCTCCCATTTATTTTCCTCCTTTAGGATTCTTCAAAATTTCTTCCATCTGTTTTATATTTTTCTCTCCCAAATTGTTCCTATTCAGTGATTGAAATATGCCAATTTGAGCTACTTATTCCAAACCCATGTTAGATTGTCGTGTTAGCATCATTAATTTTCAAAAAATTAGGATATTCCTGTGTAAACGTGGTTATGCTACTGAGCTGCATGCGTTAAGGGGAAAAAACGAGCTAAATGGGAATCCTGGGTGAAGCAAAGACTGCATAATTGGTTTTATGCCAGACCTTCTGCCTTTCACATAGGCAGGAAAGGGCCAGGGAAATGTCAGAGGTGGGAATCGGGGCAACGCAGTACTCCTGCGGAATTGCAAAGTGACCGCCAACTGCAGCCAGCCTGAGAAATGGCCAGTGCTCAAGGTTGCTTTAAGACAGAAATGCCCTGATCTCCTGGCTTTATAAGCCACCAACTGAAATCTTGTTACACCTAAGAGCCTCAGGACACCTATTGCACAGTATGGGAGGAAATATGTCAGTAGTTCACAAGCAGTCCCTCCTAGAGCCCTTACTGTGAGAAAGGGCTGAGCTGGGTGTTAAGGTTTCAGGGTGTCTGGAGTCAGCTTTGATAGTCCAATACTTCCTTTTTGCAGCAGTTTGGGATCCGGATTAACTGGCAGTCCCCATGCCTGAAAGCTCTGCTGCCAGCTGCTGCATGTAGCAGCAGTGTTCCTGTGCCGACGTAGCTGAGAGACGCATGCTGTTCAAGAGCCGTTGGTCAGCTTTCCTCTAAGGCCCTGCCATTTTACACCAGACATGCCGTGCTGCTACACTTACACAGTTCACCCTTTTAGTAGCAAAACACAGTTTAGATTGAATTTTTTGTAGAGGCTTTTTTTTTTTATTTAGCATTTATAAGTGCATCTGTAAATAAGGTTTTTGTGTTGTTAAGGATGAGGTAATTTTTTCCCCTTTCCCTTACACTGCCCTAGCATCGCAAGCAAAACTTTAATCAGTCAGACTTAAATAAAGTGGCTGTCATCTGAATCCTCAGGTAACACAGGGGACAGAATAAAAGGTGACTTGCAGCCATTGTTACAGCACATGGGCAAGGTTCGTTGCTTTCTTGTTTTTAATATGGGTGTCTTTCCATGAGACATTACAAACGGTAAAGATATAAAAACGGTCACACTGGCAACAAAAGAATATAAAGTCTCATACTTCTTAGTAATGTTGTATGTCCAATCACCCACTTTTTGATTTAATCTATTACACTATTGTAATCAATCATGATTTTCCGTGTTGTAGAAAGTCACATACTTTGAGAGAAAGGGAGAGGGAGGAAAAAGAAAAAATTATCAGTGAATTTTACAGAAGAGGAGAAATTTTATTACCATCATTCAGAATTAGTCAGTCACGTATTCTGTAATCACTCATGTTTTAAGCAATAATGTAAAAATCAACACAAAGGAAGGCTACAGCAAAGTGGTCTTTAATTCAAAAATCCCATAAGGAATTAAAATTCTGAAAAGATGACATAGGATCAATCAATAACTGCCAGAAAATATCACAATATATGGAGGCTAAATGACATCGTGCTAGGTGAAAAAAAATTAAGGAAAGTCTTTTTGGTATTGTCTTTATCTCTTTTTATTTAGATTAATAAAATTGGTTGAATTTTAAATCTTTACACGTCTCTTGTGTTAGGAAGAAAAAGTTGACAGCGTCTGCCCAATAGAATTTACAGTCCAAGTGCGAGACAGGATCAACTGCACATACATAGAAGGCAGCAAAAGGAAATTTTATGGAAGTTATTTTTTTAATCCTTGTGCCTTGGCAGTTTAATTTATTCCTTGTTTAGTGTTGCAATTTAACTTACACTGGGCAAACAGAATTATGACAGTATTTAGTAAATGTTATATGCTCTATCAATTTCCTGTCATTATAGTTTTCTGTATTCCTCACTTTCTCATTTGCCTCAAGCTGAATCTTTGTGTAAATTGTGCCCTTTATTTAAGCCCTTACAGATTGAGTTACGTGGCTATTCATACCATTGAAACATCTTTATTCATACTTATTTCTGGATCACCTTTTCTACTGATTGCACCAACGGATGCAGTTTGGAATTTAGAGATATACTTAGTTTCCTCCAAGTATTGATTGAGTCATGAGAAAATTGTGAACTCCTTACCATACATGGAAATGCACTGAAACACCAACTTATATGACTGCTGGTGCTGCTTTGTGTATCATTTGGCTTATTACGTTTTCATTTGCATCCTGACACGCAGTGAAAAATCTCAGATGAAGTCCTCAGCTGAGGAGCAGCTAGCCCACCTGGGCAGGAGGAAGACATTACCTCTGTGTTCCTTTACTGCCAACGTTATTCTGTACCATCCTGTACACAGGACTTTGCATAATATCTGGCTATATCTATCTCCTGTGCTGTGTATTTGTCACATTAGCTGTATTACTGCATGTCATACAGGAGTTTTTCCATGTGCACTGCATACCACTGTATTGCTTTCTGAAAAAGCAGAGGAGGGGAGGGTTTGAGTTGTATTTATCAGTCTGAAAGTATTTCATAGTGTGTGATTATTCAGCTGATAGTTAAATGCTATTTCATTACCATGCTAGTTTTGTTTTATGCTTCTGTATGTGCCTAACTTACAGTGAGTGCAGGGGTTTGATTCTTGGGAATAAGCCAGACTACAAATTGATGATGCAACCTCCACAGCTGGCTTATTGCACTGGGTCATGTTTTCTGTGGTACATTCTTTACAGAAGCTGGGCAGAGCAGAAAAGGTTGGTGAATTTGGCGAGTATGGCCTTAATGTACGATAAACAACATGAAATCTCCTGTTTGATTATTGGGCTATATACTTACAGTGACACACCACGAAAGGAAAAGGAAATGATAACAGCAGCTAATGCTGAACAAATACTACAGGTGGTTCTCCCCTCCTTCCCCAGTTGTGTTTTCAAAAGCAGTCCAGGGACTGTGACTGCTGTATGCATGATAAAAATCTTCCTTCTGTGCATCTGGAAACATTAGTGAGAGTAAGCAGGGATCATACACATGCTAAAGTAATTTCTAAGAGAAAATCGCTAGATTTCTTAGCTTCCCATGCAGACTTGCCTCTGTTTTCTGCATATTGTAGATTGTGCATAGTAGTTTACTTTTACGGTAACAGAGCCAGTACATTAGCTTTATCCTGCTGAGTTTCATGCCTCTAATCACGTGGTTGTTTAAAGACAGCAGGGCCAAGGCCATCTTTCAGGATTACAGCTAACCCTACGTGTCCAGTGCAAGAGAAGTTGGACTGAACTTTTCTATTTCCGTTCTGTCCTGATCTGTAATGGCAAGGCTTTTGCTGAAACGGAACTTGAGGTGTTGAAGATAGTGTTTTGATAGCCGTGGAACATATTCTAAGTAAAATATTCTGTGTAAGTGTTATGGAAGTGTTTGAGTATGTTTCCAGTAAACATTTCATGCTAAACCCCATAAAGCAGTTAATTTACAGAGTGCGCAGTTCCTAGGTACAGAGGCACATGGGTAACAGGGCAAAATGTAACGGAATTTTATTAAGTCTTTCAAAGCAGGACCTGCTGAACTCTCGAAGTGCAGTTCCATTAGGTGGTAAATATCTTAGAAGGCAACAAGTGAACTTTTACAATCAACTAAACTGATGGACGTTGAGGAAATAATTGTTCACTGTCATCAGGTGTGTCATGGTATATCTAGCACACTCTCCTGTAAATGTAAGAAAAGTGAGTTTGCTATCTATGTATAAACTTGCGGCCAATTATTCCATTGAAATCCTTTTGTGAACTTAGTTCCTACAAATAAAACCAGCTTTAGACTTCCTCTGGAAAAGGTCGTTTTGTCAATAATAGGGGCAATACTATCACAAATGTTACTAGATGAAAATATTATATATTACTTTCAGTTCTTAATTTGGCATTTTTGTTGTAGTTTACTGGTCTACCTTAAAAATTGGATACGTTGTTAGCTTTTTTGCAGTTCTACCATCAGTAGCATTTGTGGCTGAGTTTGTAACTTGAAACTATGCTTTTTGCTGAGTGTTTGCTCTGTGGTGTTGTATTTCTGTCTAAAAGTTTTTTTTTTCCCCTCCTTGTTACACTTCCATTTTTGTCCTGTAGTATTCCTCAAGACACTCATTAGCTTATTTTAGTTATTCCTCTGTTCTGTATGTACGTTGTCTAATCAATAAGCTTCTTCATTTGCTGCAGGATTTCCACCTTATTCTGCTTCCAGCTTCTGTGACGCTGCATGATGAGATTCAGCCTTGGCTAGTGCACTATTGTCTAAATTTGCTGTGTTTCAGATCATTACACTGACTTTAATTTTGATGTATTTGCATTTTACTCAGCTCTAGTAATACTCTTTTCCCTTGATCAGTTAAATTACTCTCTGTGCAGTGTTACATTTGTACTACTGCTGGAAATACTAACTAAAGGCTTATAATTGAAGTGCTATTTACAACTACTGACCTCCAGCTCGTTTCTGATTTCTCTGTGATGTTGACCTTTTATAGATTGCACTGTTGTAAATCTTTGAAGTGATTCTTCTTGTCATCATATTTCTAGTAATTATGATTTGCATTGCATTAACACCTAGAAGCCTCTCCCACCTTACCTTTGTTGCATAAGATGACCCTTTTTATGCACTAATTCACATACGGGTAACAGAATGCAGTTCATTCTCTAAAGAATTTAAACCAAAATAAAGATGAATGCTTGCCTCTATTTCCATACTTTAAATATCATAGTTTGAATTCATGAAATTGCTCTTACTCCTAGAAACTATTTTCTTCCTTTTCTCACAAATTCAGAGCCTGTTGAACTTCTTTCCAGGCTATGTAAGATAAATAAATAAGAATAAAGATTACAGGTACTATTTGAGAGAGGTTACATTTGAGTAAAATTTTTTTCAAATTTTGTTCAAGTTGAACAATAACAGCAAAGAAAGCATTAAGTGAATATTGGGCTGATGTTTCTTCTTTGTTCATATTTCACTTCGATATTGAGGGCAACACAGAAACAAACTTGCAGCTGATCCTTACCCCAAGCATGACTTGACTCCTAGAATTTCATGATTATAGTCATTACTCTGGTAGCTATGCTCTGAAAAAATAGTGCTGTTTGGATGTATGCCTGTTGTGTACTGTCCCAATGTACACAAGCAGAAGGCAATTACGAGTTGTGTTCCTAGGCTTACTTAATAAATGAATTTGAGTCAGGACGCTAGTTTTTTAATGATTGTATTGCTTAAAACCTCTGTATAAACAACTGGATGTTGACTCTAATGATAGAGGAACGTTTACAGACAATGGCATCATCTGGATGTTCATATCAGGTTTCACATATATATGTGAAATATATATATAATATGAGAAATATATATATTTCTCTCATATATGTTTTTCTGAGGTCTTCATTTATTTATTTAGATAAATCTAGGTAGTCAGACTGTCCAGATCATTTTGGGTCTTGCTACACTCTCAGATACTTCTTGTGTCAATATTTTGCAGATTGTCATAATGACGTTTCTCTTTTCACTGGGATGTTGTAATGTGCCTATGATAAGGTACATCTTTGCTTTGAACTTCTTTCCTTTTACTTTCCTTGAACAGTGTCTCGTTTGTGTTGAGTGTGTGTTGGAAAGCTTCTCTGCTCTCTGTCTGCCTTTCCTAGACAATCTCATGTACTTATATTATGTCTTCTTCCTTGTGCACTGAGCATAGCAATCTATTCTTTTTCACTTTTATCTTCATAGAAGAGTACTGTCATGCCATGATCAATCTTGCTCTGAGCAGTTTTTTTTTAAAGTACTACTTTATATAAATATCAAGTTTTTAATGGGTAAAATATGGTATATTTATCTTTTCCATGGTATAAAGAACTGGTTGGACAGGTCTGGAATCGCCCAGTTAATTCTAAACTGCAACTATTGATGGGCACAGTAATAGTAATATGGACTGAGAATCTACTCTTTAGGCAGCTCTTGTGATGTCTACATAATATGCAGTATTTGGAAAAAATCAGACTAATAGCCTTTTTTTTGGATATATTAGTATTTCTCAAATGTCAGTAAATACTTAGCATCTAGGTAATTTTTCTGAATACATGTGGGCATTTTACTGATTTTATTTATGTTTAAGGCTACGGAGAACAAAACAGTAATGAATTTTTCAAACATTACGGAATCTCACACAATGATATTGGCCACCATTCTTCAGGAAGGAATATGGAGGCAGGGGGTTTAAATGATGCCTCTTGGGTGACATACCTCAGTCATCGGCTGAGTACAAACTCAAGGTCTCCTAATTTTGAATCTCTTGATTTAACCACTGGGTATTACACAGTTCCTGAAAAAGCATCACTCTGTAAGTGAGGGGATAAAATGCTACTAATACATCAAATCTTATCAAATGATTTTAAACTTATCTTAGCTTTCTTTTCACCAAGGTTTGCTGTAAATCTTTCTTACTAGGGAGTAGCAGGACTTGTGTCCTTGCTAAAAGGAGAAGATTGATTTACTATATTCATATGGAACCAGTGGCTTCCTATGAGTATGCAATAATGAATTGGAATATCCTATAGCTTTTACCCCTGTGCAACACTTCGGGTGACCTTAAAGACTGGAATATGTTTCAGAAGTCCATTTGATAGAAACTTATAAATGTGTGTCTTCTGCATAGAATAACAGCGTAACACATCTTTTAGTATGTGCAATATTCTTATTCTTCAAATGCTCTAATTGATTGTTCATTGGGCTCAGTCAGCCAAAAGTGGAGAGAAACTTTGTACAGACATCATTAGTTTTTCTCCATTTAAAGATTAATCATGAAGAGCTCTGGCTCTTTAATTCTGTAATTTGTATATTTAATGGGCTGCTGCAGAATCTATGACAGTAATTAGCATAGCCTGAAAACTCATTAATACGCAACAACATGATTAATGCAGCATTAATGCAAACATGACTGAAGTTATTTGGGTTATGTAGTAAGAAGATTAAAGCTAAAATGTCCTGTTTGTTTTACCAGTAGTGGGTATAATGGGGTAGCAAGCAAAAGAAGAAAAACCAGGTATCAAATTAGTCATTTTAGTGTAAAAGAAATTTTCAGTTCTCATCAAGAGGACTTGGGGGTTTTCCTGATAGTTGATTTCCACAAGAGGTGTTTCGTAGTTCCCCCTTTCATTTGCTCATCATATTCTGTGTTTATGCTTGTTCAGCCTTTTAGTTTGACTTAGGTTTTTGGCAGTTTGAGGTATTAAGAGCATATTAAAAAAAAAAAAAAAGTCTTTGAATTGTGTCGTTCTGAATAAAATTAGACTTTTTCAAAATATGGGGAGGTTATACAGTCTAATTGTAAAAACAATGGATTTTTAGCTTCTCCTGGTTTTATTATCATCAGAAAAGTAAAGGGCCTGCTGCTTGCAATTGGACGCTCCAGTTACAGTTTGAAAAAGTTGGGGAAATTTTTTTTTGTGTGTTTGCATGCACAAATATATACGTGTGTGTACATATGTATATGGACATATATATATGACTTTTAAGTATCTATTTTACATTTCTACTAAAAAGCTAAAGCAATATAAAATTGAACAGCATTTACTTCATCAATGGAATTACTAACTCAGTGTAATGTTTGTGAAGAACTTCGAAAATATTTTCAAACTCATTAAGGTAACAATAAATAATGGAGCCTATTCCTGTACTAAAGACAACAGAAGATGTTGGACAGATTTGGGAAGAATACTTTGCCGCTTCTTCTGTCAACAAAATCCAGAAAGCTATAGGCTATCACCAAAGTGTGAAGAACTTGTATTCAGCAGAGGATCTTCATGATTATGTCCAGGAAAGTGTCCTCTGAGCTCCTTCTTTTCCTCTAATTCTGCTGTCCTTTATGTGAAACTGCTTTAAATACTAATCCATTTCTGTGAAGTCTCCCTTCTATTTTTTTTAAAGGTGCATTTCCTTATTAAAAATACATTTTAAAATGTTTTAGCTATTGTAATGACATGTAGCATGCAGAATCACTCTCACAGAGAGAATAAAGACTAAACATTAATTCGAAGGAACTGTATAGTAACTGAGAGTTTTCCTCCCCACCTATCACCTCCCCAGATAAAAAAACTTTTGTTTTTGAATTTCTGTGGGAAAATGTACTTTGATTAGGCAAAAGCATTTGTACACAGCCTTAATGTTAAGTAAACACTTAACGTTAGTCATCCTGAAGGGACTGCTGAGAGCCCAATGCTGTAATCAAAATTTTATATACAATTTAGTTGGCGTTATGCACAAAAAAGGGCTTTAGTAAGCATAAAGACATCACTTTCTTTGCCAACAATTTTCTGTTCATTTGGTTGGAATGTACAATTATATAATTATTTACAGTATTGCCAATAAGCATATAAGTAGAATGGAAATGCAAATTTTATACAATTCTGTGAGAAATTGCACTGAAAATGGATGCGGTTCACAAATTATGCAAAATTCATTTCTAATAATGCTTTGTGATTTTCCAGATATTAGGTAGGCTTGGTGGTTTTATTTTTTCAGATTGCAATGTACACTGTTTTCCTTTCATGATTTCCTAAGTCCACAAAGAGAATGTCCATAATATGCAAAGTTATCCAGTGCATAAGATTCTTGCTTTTTAATCTTATGCATATGAATTGGGATTTTATGTATTTATGAAAACTAAACTAATACTTTTCTTGTTGCTGACCTCATCCAGGTTGGAAATACCTTTATATGGCTGTTCTTGTCACTTTTGGACAGATTTGTTCATGTGGTTATATATAGGTTGGGTGAAGGGGCATGGGACTTTTGAGACTTGTAGCAACTTCTATGCATTTAGTAAGTCTAATAACTTTTATTTGTTGGCTATTTTGAGATGGACTCTGAACATCCGCTTGTAGAGAAAGGTACTTTACAGGCGTTTTAGCTGAGTGCGTGGAACAAAGAGGTTAGTTTTAGGTAGGTCATTTTGCTGAAATCTCTCAGCTGTTATTGTAAAGGATGTCTTCAATTACCTTGCCCCTCTACCTACATTCTCCTCTCAACTCCTCTTCCCCAAAATTTCAAAAAGTCAAAAGATACTTTTTAAGCACTGTGAATGTTTTTGTATGTTGAAGTGTTGATTATTAAACAAACAAAAAACCCCAACAAAACAAACAAAAAAGACCCGAATGATAGAATGGTTTAGGTTGGAAGGGACCTTGAAGATCACCTTGTTCTAACGCCCCCCCGCCATAGGGCAGGCACACCTCCCACCAGACCAGGTTGCTCAAAGCCCCATCCAGCCTGGCCTTGAACACCTCCAGGGCTGGGGCATCCACAACTTCCCTGGGCAACCTGTTCCAATGCCTCACCACCCTCAAAGTGAAAAATTTCTTCCTAATATTTAATCTAAATCTACCTTCTTCCAGCTTGAAGCCATTCCCCCTTGTCCTATCGCTACATGCCCTTGTAAAAAGTCCTTCCCCACCTCTCCTGTAGGCTCCCTTTATGTACTGAAAGGCCGCAATAAGAACTCCTTAGACCCTTCTCTTCTCCAGGCTGAACAACCCCAACTCTCTCAGCCTGTCCTCATAGGAGAGGTACTCCAGCCCTCTGATCATTTTTGTGGCCCTCGTCTGGACCTGCTCCAACAGGTCCATGTCTTTCCTATGTTGGGGGCCCCAGAGCTGGATGCAGTACTCCAGGTAGGGTCTCACCAGAGTGGGGTAGAGGGGCAGAATCACCTCTCTTGACCTGCTGGCCAAATAACCAAATTCAATTAAGTTAAGTTGGAAAGATGTTTCACAGGAAGCAAAATCTCTTTAGTCTGGGTGAATAAAGTTTCTTGTTGAAATAAAATCTTTTTAAAACTCTTTATTTTGCAGGAAAAAATGTTTAGCATCAGTCACAAGTGATTTTTATTGCTGTAATATTTATAAATTATCCGTATATGTTATGCTAATCTGGGAGCTGCTCTAATTTATTAATATTTTGCTCCTGACAACCAGCTGCCTCTTCTAAACTCAAAATAATCCCATGTGGTCTGTACACTTACTTTAAGCAAAAGCACGGTCAGCCTCTAAAGAGCACATTCTTGCCTGTTAAATACTCTTGTGCAGATCTCATAAGCTATGTTGAATTGCGGCAGAAGGATCCAAATCCAGATACGAATCTGAGTCTGAATCCGAAATGTTGCTGAAGTTCTCAGACTTGCAAACCTTACATGAGGCAGGCAAAGAAGGGATATAAAAATAGGTTCATATGTTCATATGCATTTTCTCTGTTAGACAAAAAGCTGGGTTCTGACTCATCTGACATTACTGTAATAGTATATCTTTTTAATTCTACTGTCAGCCAGTTACTAAAAGGAATTCTTAAAACGGTGCGCACTCAGAGGGGTAGCATGCTGGTATTGGTCCTCAGTTTAACGCCTTTGAAATGCCCATGTTTGTCACTCACATCCTCATTCCTCTAATAACCTGGGTGTGACATCTGTGAAACTAGGATAAAAATCTAATCACAATCCACTACTGCATAAGTTGAAGCTATGTAGATCCTTATAGAAGGGTAGAATCTGCCCTAACAAACTGGTATACTTAAAAAAATTATTAATAATATTAGTAATTGTCTTTTATTACTGTGTATTCTTCTTTTTGTCTTTTATGTTCACTGTATACAATGCTTGTAGTATGTTTTGTACAATGCCATTATAATTAAAGAAACTCAATTATAGAAATTGAAGAAATGTCTTTATTTATAATTAAAGGAATTCTGACAGTTGTCCAATTGCAGCTATAATTTAAAATGGAATTAAAGATTTTATTTGAATTACATACATTAAATTTTAATTTGTAGTAGAATTTCCTATTGTTTTTTACCCCAGAAATGATAACAACTCCTTGTGGCCCAATCACTTTTGTCACATCAACAGGCCTGTTAGGTGAATTCTTGAGTTGCAATTGAAGATTCAGTTGATTAAAAGTACATCATTCCTACTATGCCCACGGATGGTCATGTTTTCCATCCAACCTTTATTAGCCTCAGTAGCGTGACTGAGATGCAGTCTCCATATATGACAAATTACAGAAGTAATTGTATCATTACTATTTTATTTATGTTCCTATTTATCTGTTATATCTGACATTGAAGTTAAGGTTTTAGACATGCCTACTGAAATAGTAGACACAAGTCTTTGAGAAACTTTCTTGCAAAATCCCCTCCCTCAAAAAAAAAAAAAAGTGACATTTTTCTGTTGCTCCAGTGTGGTTTTCAAGGTCTTTGAAAATCTGAAAAGTTACAAAGGAAAGCTTCCTGTGTTCAGGTTAAGTAAGATCCCTTTTCAGTGCTCAGTGTAAATAAGGCAGAAAATGACATACACCTAGCTGTTACAAGTCTAATGGGATTTCTGGCTATGTTTTGTTTTGAACATGATGTCCAACCTGGACTTGAGAAATCTTTTCAGATTTCTTTATTAATTAGTATGTTCCTGTGAAAAATATTAATTTCACAAGTTTTTAATCTTCCAGTGAAAATACTATCTATGTGGCAGAATTTTGTTTAATATTTGGTTTCTCCATTGTTATCAATTCTAGAAATGCAGGAAAATATTAATATTGAGTTAGGAAAGTACTTATTTAGAGCTACCTTATATGAACTTCCTTATCTCATGAGAAACTCCAAAGAAACCTGAACTTAAAGGGGCAGAGTTCTTTTCTGCATTATATAATAGGTGACAAACGAATTTAGAATTTGCTGTTTGGGCTGCGACTGAAAACGATGGTTCTTGACTCATCAATACTTTATATGAAGCTATGGCAAATCTACAGGCAGGAATTAAGGTTTGTGAACCTCTTCAATATCTGAAGAAGAAAGCAAGCTCCTGCATAACATTTGAAAACTTTTAGAATTACTGCAATATTACTGTTACAAACTATTTAATTTATATTTTTCTAACACAACATTATAAAAACAATGCTGTTGTAGAAACTCAATTATTTTGTTAGTATTTGTCCTGCTGATTTAGGTGTGAGGAGGGATCCTCTAGTCTTCAGAAATGTCTTTTGACAGCTTGATAAAAATACTGGCAGTTTGGTAAATTAACTGTGCTCTCCAGTGCTGGGACTGGAGGCCATCAGTCTCACCCTCACCTGCAGATACTGCAACTGGAAATACCTGGAACCTCAAAGTACAGCAATAGTGGTTATTTCTGAGCCAGGCAAAGCTCTGCTTTTCCTTAAGTAGGAACACAGTTGAGTATTGTACTTGGTGGGCATTACTTACGTACAACTGCTTTTTGCAGGTATTTAAGTAACACGACCGATTTTCATTGCCTAGAGAATGTTTCATATCTGTGAGTGCATCATGTGATATGCATTAAAACATTTATGTGATTAAGAAATGCTGTCAAACGGTATTTCTTATGGGTATAGATAGTTAACAAACATGACCTAGTATGAATGTGCATGAGAATTATAATTCTTTGGTTTTTTAAGATATGGATGCTGTCTATAAGAAAAACTTTTGTCACTTATTGTTTTCTGCCTGATGTAAGGGTGAAAAGAATGAATAGTTTGGAGTTGGGTAAAACCCAATAAATTACCCTGTTCAGTAAAAAACATTTTACACAGAAATTTCTTGGAGGTGTTTAGTATAGGTAAGTGTTGCTATTGCTGCCTTTTCATTTTCCTTTGCAAACAAATTAGTACAGTAAAAGCATGGCTCCACCATAGACTCAGCCTGCAATGTCTGGATTTGCGTGTTAGAAAAGCTGGGCCACATTTGGCGGTGGTTTTGTAATTTTTCTGTAAGATGATGTTCCAGGAGACAGCTTAAAAGAAAGGTGTTACAATCATAAAAGATCAGTGGTTATCCAAAATTTTTTTATTCATGATTATACTTTTCAAAACTGGATGCATAATTTATGAATTGTTTCATTAGTGTGTCCTTAGGTAGTTACTGAGTAAGTTTATGCCATGGGAAACAATATCAACAAGCTGATTAATTAGATTATTGTTTTGATATTTTATTTCTGGTAAAAAGGTAATGTAAGAAAACTATGTGGAGTTTTTTTTTTTTTTCTTGTATGTCATTTAAATGACATGTGCTGAGACAATATTTTATCAGAAACCAAATGGAGGACTATTGATAATGATCTGGAAAGTTCTTAATTAAGCTTAGTTCATCAGTTATTTCTTAGGATATGTCCAATTTTTGTTGAAACTTGTTCTTTTTCAGGTGTTCTTTGTACACTTAGATATATGTATTTATAAAAGAATATATATAAATATACATATAAATACACGTGTGTATATATATATATGATCTTTTGGAACCAACTCCCCCCTATTCTTCATAGAAATTCTTCATAGAAATCCTTCCATGCAGGAACCTCGTTCCTACTTTATGACTAAAAATGTTAAGGGACAAGTGAAAATCCACACGTAAAACATCAACTATTAGAATAGTATGCTAATACTTGAAGTACATTTTTTTTAAGAAAGATGTTACTGAACCAGCGTAACTCATAATTGCTTATCTTTTTTTTATGCATGAGTAAGGGCTCTGAAATCACAGACATTTCTCTCAAAGGCTGATTCAGTCTGGATTAGTAAAATTTCTCCTGCAATGACTGGCATGGGTTTTAGTGAACAAAACTTCCGTGATTTTGATTTGCCATTTTACTGTTGTTTTTAAAACAACTTTTTATTTGTAATTATACTGCTAGAATGCAGAAGAACTATTTTTGGCATTAACCATCTGCTTGCTTTTTCTAACCAGGTATTAAAGTGAAATTTAGAACCCAGGAACCTGATGGTTTGATTTTTTTCTCTGCATCACCTGGGAACCAAGAGGAATACATTGCACTTCAACTAAGGAGTGGGCGTCCTTACTTTCTTTTTGATCCACAGGTACAACAGGATACAATAAAAATAGCTTATGTTATTTCTTTCAGTACTTCTTTGCGTACTTATCCTTTTTTAAATTATTGTTTTATTGATACAAGTTAACCGGCTGCTTAGAACCCTTAGGTAACTGAACATTTTGGGGAGACACATGCTGAAACACTAAAGCTTTGCTCAATTTTTGTTTTGTTTGCTACAATTCATGACTTTTTTTTGTGTTTTTATGGGTTGGGAGTTTTGTCAGTACCACTGAACACCATTATAGCGTAAGGTAACAAGATTTCAAAGGTGGGCAGAACTAGTTTTTGAATTAACAAATAAAGGTTATATATTTTTTAGTCAATTATTTTTAAGCCTTCCATCTTGAGACTTTGTCTTTTCCTACTGAAATCAGCGTCTTGCCATTAATGTGATGAAAGTAGTCTCTCGATTCTAGTAATAATGACCGCAGCAAAGACATAAATAATGAGGAAAATATTATCAAATAAATTCCACAAGATTAAAAATAAGGCCACGTTCCTTGCATTTCTGTTCAAGTATTTTCTGTTTCCTCCACACCCCAAAATTGGACCCTCCTCATGGAATAAAGAAAAACTTTACAGACTCAGTTATATTTTTTATGTATGCGAGAAACTAAGTAATTATCGGATTTTCTAATGATACTGGCAGCATGTGGTATCATATGTATCCGTATATGTGCATCCTTTTCATAAGGTTACCACTGCTTTCGTGTTGCTGGAAGGCCTGGTCGCTCTATCGGCCCTATCTTCCATCGTGCCTCAGTGTCTAATTACATGATTGGCGTTGTGTCTATTGCTCCGTGGGGTTGAACAGAAATGCTTACTGGTATGAAAAGGCGTGGATTTAGAGATTTGACAATCCACTGTTAACCTTTGCTTCCTGAGCTCTGCCATGGTCCAGGCACTGGTGCTCCATGACCCTGAAGAGGTGTTGTGCAGCTGTGAAGCTCCTCCTCAGCTCTGGAGAATCTGTGGAGGAGGCACGGTGCTACACCGAGGCTAGTCTGTATGTGATCCCTGTGCTAGAAAACATTAACTCTGCTCCTATCCCCAAGATAGAAATTTCTATTATTTCAGCTGCATTTACACACAGTCATTGTCTTCTTTTCCTTGTTGCAAACTGAATGAGTGTGTACTTCAATTTTTTGGATGATGTTTAACGTTGTTAATGTTGCCCTCATCCACATTTTAATAGGTACTAGTTCTATTTTGTCTCTTTTATTCTTGTGCCCTCACTTAGCTGAAAAGGAATTTTTATTTCCTTTGCAAGATCTTTCTAGGTGTAATAGTTTGATTTTGTTGTTGTTTGTTTTGATGGGAGTGGATATCTTTCAACTAGCTTTTTAGTGCTTCGGATACTATTCCCAGCCCTCCTTGAAGATTTGCTTCTTCTCAAAGTAGCTTTATGTCAGCTAGGTGGACTCATTCTCTAGAAGACGTATTTGTTTGGATTCACAGTATTTGGGAGATGGGGAGGAAAGGGGGACAGGTGAAAGAGTGGCTGGCTTGGGGCTTTAATTTTCTTCTTTTTTCCCTTTTTTTCCCCTGTCTTTTAACCGTAAAAAAAATGCCAGGTTTTGTCCATATTCACTCCCTAGAGCTTCTTAGTTCAGCAATATTTTCAGTAGTTGCTATCTTGAATTTTAACAAATTACTTGTTTATGAATATATCTTTGTTTATCTTTGTGTTTCATTTGAATCAGCTTGGGACAGTCCCAAGCTGATTTTTATGAGTATCACTTCCATATCGTTCCCTTCTCTTACAAAGTCTAAAATAGCATATATGGCTGGTTCAGTGAGTGTTTGTAGAGTTAAAGATTTATTTACTTTTTCTAGGCATTCAGGAATAGTGTAGGTCTTAACATTTGATTTACTGTAGGTATATCTTGAAAGCTGATGCTTTCTAATTTCTCATTAATAACGTGGGAGAGATTCCTGTACCTTCTCAGATTCAGAAGTGGGGTACTGTGGCCTACATCAATATAATTCTTCCAGTATCTTTTTCTAAAACTTTTACCTGTGAAAATTCAGTTATAATTTTTTTTTAGTGTTCCGTATCCTTAATATGCTGTGCTACCTTACTATGTTTACCTTTGTTTCTATGCTTTCCACATAGTTTGTTTCTTTTTTCTTTTTGCTGTTATTTGCTATTCGTATTTTATAATGTCAGGTATCATGTTCTGTAGCAACAATTCTCAATCTTTCATTTGTGTATCACAGTTTTGCATTAGTGTGCAACTGTTTTAATTACTTTTTATTGATATCTTGTGGTTTCTTAACCAGGTTCTAGACATTGTTTTCTCTAATTATGGTCGTGATGATAAGCTATATGATAAGCATTTATGGCCCTGCCTCTGTGCTCTTCTCTTAAAAACTGCAAAAATTATTTTTGATGATAATCGTGACTTTGCTGCTTGTTATCTAAAGCAGCTTTGTGTAATATTGTGTGCTCCCTTCCAGCTGTGTCCTGTCACAGGTTAATTATTTTTACCCTCAGCCCTTTTCAGGATTTTGGTATGTTTCTTTGCTCATGATCAGTGGTGCGTTTTCTCTTTGTTGTATCTGCTCTGGGGATAGTCCTGCCAAGTCTTCTTAGTGGGGAGTTTTCAGCAGCCTAACTTCTTCCTTCTCTAAGCATTCGTTTCAAATCCTTTTCTTCCTGTCCAGTCATACTTGTCTCAACTTTATGTACACCACCATTCATCTAGCTATTGTCTGACCATCTCTTTTGTTTCTCTTTTGTGTTGTCTAGCTGCTCTTCTTTCCTTATTGTTTTACTGTCATTCTTTGCAGATTTCTACTCATGCTCCAGGAAGCATGAGGTTTTTTGCTACCAAATGTCTTCCTCTGTGTTGTCTGCATAATCAAATTGTTCCATAGACCTTCCTCCAAACTCAGTGCACCTGCAAACCTTCAGCTGTCTGTGGAGATTCTTCCCATCATAATGCATTTTACATCCACCCCTAAATTACACAATCAACTCTAGAGACAATTTATAGTTATCTTTCAGTGGCTACAGGTCATTTGTTCTATTTTTTTTCCCCCAGGGAAGCACTGAATATTTTATACGAAGTGAAATCACTAACAATGGAAATTTAAGGCTAATCTATAGCACACTTTCCCTTAGTGATTAGGACAGTCTGAGGATAAGAGTATTGGCATTCTTCTCACAATATGGAGGGAATTGAATCCAGCTTTTCCATTTCGAAGACGATCCATTTACTAAACTTTACAGCAAGGAGGAGCACCAGATACTTTTCTTGCTGCCTGTGATTTGTGCAGAGGCTGAAGTAGTAGGTGCAGTCTGAGGGTGAGCTGTTACTCCCCCAAAAAAGGAGAATATGTAGCTATGAATTCCAACTACACCTTGCTGCTTGGCAATGGAAAAACTTCAGCACTTGTTCACCTTTTCAGTGGTAGGAGTTGGGGCATTGAAAGAACTTGACTGGGAGAAGTGTAGTTACATTCAGACTTTGGCATCTAGGCAGTATCTTTGAGGATTTGCATTTGTGATGGTTCTATATATTTTCATGAATGTAAAAGTCAGCATGAAGAGCCACAGAGATTCATATTTACTTAGTTATTAGAGAGCTACTAAAAATTAAGACTTACTGTATGGCTCAGCAAACTAATCTAGATTTGGTTCCCTATGTGTGATTTCCAAAATACATAACAATCAATTTCACAACAGGATATTTGAATATGATCACAGAGTCACTCAGGTGGTTCTGGATAAAATGTCATATGGAAGCCTCCAATATAGTTCATGCTGAACCCTGAACAGAGTCTTTTTTTTCTTTTTTTTTTTTTTCCCCCCTGAAATTAAGCACAGGTTAGCACATATGGTTGTGTGGTCCCAGATTGAATTGGTTACAAATAAATGTGGTTTCTGATGTATAAAACTGTTAATGCTCTAGACTGTTGCCAAACGTAATATGAAGAACCACTTATTCAGGCACCTGATCTTTAGAATGCAGCATCGTTTGTAACAATTTTAACGCTAACTAAGTACACTTTGATGAGACAGCATTTAATAAAATGCTCATTAATTTCATCATTAGCAAGGGTATGCTAAGAAGTAAGCCAGTTTCTTATGTCACGCCCAATTAGCATCCCATGCTAGTAATCCCATTAGTATTGTTGAATTCACTAATGGAAAAACTAATGGGCATGCTACCAGGGCACATTAATTGGGCATGACACCAGTTCTGGTTTTAATTATTAAAGTACGATAATGAAATGTGTGTTTGTAAAATATTAAAATGTTGAAATAGGAGAGAAGACAATAAAAAATAGTATATGAAAAAGCACGCGTTAGTATGTAAGGATATATAGCTTTGTATTGTTACCGTGGGACAGAGGACTGCTGTACAGACTGCCTCAGTACCAAGATGTGGGCTGAATGGAGTAGGAAACATGCTGTAAATATTCATAGGAAATTATTTTTTCTGTAATTGTGTACATATGTACACATCATGTGTATTTTCATATATAGGATACACAGTGACACTCCCCAGTTTAAAATGTACTGTAAAATGTATATTGTGTTCATAAATCTATATGCTGACAAGCAATTTCCAATAGATGCACATCACCAAAGACAGAATACTAAATTTTAACAGAAGTTTCAGTATTAATCACAATAGGTGGATGTTTTTATCAACAGGTTTTCTTCATATGCGTAATTCTAAGGTCCTTGAGCCAGAAATTTCTGAACTGTCTGGTATGCTGCTTGCAAAGTAATAAGCTAGACCCCCAAATTATAAGGCACCTTTTATATTTCTTTTACATATTTTTTCGCAATTAGATTTTTGAAGCCTGTCTTAAGCCATAAAGTAACTGCAGAGGTTATGATTCTTTAATATTATGTAGTGCCTATGCAAATAAATGTTTTCCCATTCAGTAGTTACCTGCTACATAGGACATTTCTATTTTGTAAATTCAACAGAATAACTTTGAGCTCCCAGATGGTTAGAGTAGGATATAAAGTCATGAGACAACATTACGGGAATTATTGGGAAGTTAAAAGATGATCTGGATATAAATATGAGGGAAATTCTTGAAATATATTAATTTTATTTTTATCGCATCTTTATATGAATTCACGTGGTATTTATTTTAGTTGTTTACAGACTTGAGATTTGGTTTGGCAACTGCATCTGTTATATTCCTCTTACTCAGCAATTTAGAAAAGATTTCTCTGCATTTTGTCATGGATGTCTCTTAATTCACCCCCTCATATCATTGTAATTTCTTGTTTTAATAAAACCAGGTAAAAATTCTAGTTAAATTTAAAAACATTTACACAAGCATCCCTTGTACAGTAAAAACATCCTCAATAACTGCCTTCTATTCCCTCCCTTCCCCCTCCTCCCCCCCCCCCACCCCCCCAAATCTCTTGGTATGGCTTTTTCCTTCATAAAGGTATTATACTTTCTCACCTAAAATATCAGTTCCTTTTGATACCAGGTTAACAGGGACAGAGCATGCATTTTCATACTGTCCTGCAAATACATCTCTCTTTTGGATTGCTTCCTGTAGGCAGGTGTTGTAGTCAACAATCCTGTTGGATTTCTGTGAATGGCACATTGAATTGTGGCCATCAAACTTTGCAACAACAGCAATCAATGAAGTAGTTAAATAGAGACTTAATTAAAAAAGTAAATAAAAAATAAAAAATCTGAGTTACATGACCCTCAATAATTTGTGCCTCATGCTTGTCTTTATCAGAGGAACTACACAGGGTTTTCTATTTTTAATAGAAACTGAACTGGATCCTCAATCCCTCATTAATTATTTGAGAAGGTTAATTTAGTGAGGAAATCGGTCCTAAACATCATTCAGTATTCCAAAAGAAGTTAAACAGAGGACTTTTGTCTTTATTTTTAGATGTTGTATAACACAGAATGTTATAAAGAGTAAGGTGTAATTCTAAACCTTACCTTCATAATATTCTAAATCAGATTCTTCTGTTAATAAAAAGGGATCTGCGGTAGCAGTCACTCCAACTAATGATGGTGGAAGAGAGTACAATGATAACAGTTGGCACCAAATAATTGCTACAAGAATTCAAGCCCTGGGAAACATCACAGTGGATGGGGAGTACACAGGTAATCAATTCAGTTTCATTTTGCTTTATTATTTTGGTATTACTCAGGATATTGCTCACTTGCTTACTTTTCCACTACCTGTGTTCATGCATACAGCAAAAAACTCAGTTTTCTGACAAAATCACTACTCTTTTATCTGTGCATCTGAGGTATCTGTCCACTGTGAGTCTTTGCTAATTTAATACTAAGTGGTAAGACTTTGTCTTTTTATGCTTGTGAATCTATGATTGCATCAATATTCTCTGTAAAAGAGCTCTAAATATTTCCAGGGTATGTATGGGAAAGTATTAGGATATTGTGTTACATTAGCCTCTTTTATCAAGTACCAATGCTCTGTTACTGAGTTGAAAATCTGTTGAAAGCATTGAACACAAGAATAATGACCTATTTTGTTCAGGTTTTTCCTTAGCAACTAGTGGCAGTACCATTATTGGAGAGAACACGGGAGTTTTTGTTGGAGGACTTCCACAGGGTTATTCTGTTGTAAGAAAGGATGTAGGTGAGTATGACTGTGGTATAATGAATCCTACACAGTGGCACTGACTTAACTGCTTTTCCAGTGCTGTAGGCTGTATTGACATTGTGTCAGAAACATGAGGACAGTACTTGATTTCCATAATTATTTACATAATTGTTTTAAACAAAAATAAGTCTGTACAGTGTCTTGAATTTTATCTTTTGGGATAGATTGAACTACCTATTATAGCTGATTTCATCAGCAGTGTATGAGGTCTGTGTACATTTTATTGAATTTTATACACAGAACCAGTATGCATGTGAAACTTATGGGTATATTTTACATTTTAGATACCTAAATTCTCTTCCAAAATACACATACAAATTGTTTTTATTAGCTTAAGCACAGGGTTAAGCATCCCACCTGGATGCAGGTATACAACATGCTGGGCTTTTCTGGTATAAGTTTGGATCTTTCAAGGATTGTTGCATTGAACTCAGTGGCGTATGAATATATCTATATTCTACAGCTGTATTTATGTGGAGCTGGATTGTAGCTGGCTTCCACAGGATCAATAAACATACATCTTCATATATAAACTCAGTCTGTATGCCAAGTGTATATTCTACCAGCAGATAACAGAGAGGCGACTGGATACAAAACCAGTAATCAGCTGTTCTCAGGGGATTCATATCCAGGCTTGTGCCTTTTTTTTTTCATTTAAAGCTGAAAACTAAATTGTTTATTTAAGTTTGTATTCCCACCATGGATAAGGACATGAAATCTAGTCAATGACTTGATGTGAAGTACACTAGAGTACAACTTCCTCTGTCCTCCTACACCCAGACATATGTGCATTTGATGTTCTAAAACTTTGGTTCATAACGTAATGCAGGATGCCTCCATCAAAAACCTCAACTAAATAATCAAAATGAGATTGATTCTACCGTTTAAGAGAATGCCATCTATAAAATCCTGCTTTATAATTTGTCCCCAGTAAAAAAAAAGAAGTAGAAGCCATGAATTGCTATTTTTTTTATTCAAACAAGGAAAGAAAAACTTCCCGGTAGAGCTTCTAGAAGTGTATTCATCTGCCTAAACTTTTGCAACACAGTTTCTTCCTATTCAGCAGATGCATACCTTTCTTCACCATTATTATTTTGTTTAAAGAGGATAAACCTGAAAACTTTCCTTGGAATCTTCATGGAGTAGATCCAGCCTGTTCATTTGAAGGCACCTGTAGGCAAAATCTCAAAAAAGTTTAATATTTTCCAGCTACATAGCAGTAGCTGCTGCCCTTAGTTACTAGACCCGCTCAGAACTATGGATTTAGCTTAGAGACTAGATTTACAAAGTGATTGATGGCTGGTTCTCAATGTAAGTGTGTATAAAACATATAAATTAATGCCTGTGTTTAGTTGCAGATGATTGGCTTAAAAAATTATTTTCCATTTCCACAGGGGTGAAGATGATAGTCCAGAAAGGATTTGTGGGGTGTCTCAGTGACATATTTTTGAAAAAAGTGCATACTCCACATGAAGACTGGGAATCTTTGAACTGGCAGGATGCCGAAGAGCAAAACAATGTCTGTCATATTTGGGAAGGATGCCCCGTTGCCCTCTCTGAAGGAGCACATTTTCTTGGCAAAGGTAATTTGCTGTACTATTGCACTAGTCCAGTATGCTCTTGAGATATAAAAGGTGATCACATCAAAACTATTGCAGTGATCCACTTTTCAAAGCAGTTTTAGTTATATAGGATTATTTTTGAATGGTTCAAAATCTGGTTCCTGGGTTTACAGAAGACTGCTGCATGAAAGAGGAATTGCATTCATGGACAGGTGCTGCTGCTATATCTGTATGCAGATTTGATATGCATGTAAAAGGTGAAGTTTCACTTTTGAAGAGACACAGATGCCTATAACATATCAAAAAATGCCAGGTAGCAAAATTTAAAAAATTGCACCGGTTTGGTTTGTTGCAGTATGTTATGGATAACTGTCCTTTACAAAGCTGAGTGATAAAGTTGTAAACCTTAATCTTGAAACCTCCAAGCTCTAAATGTCAAAGTAGAAAGCAGCATCTATATTTTTGCTTTTGGTTTCTTGAACCTATTTACTTATGTATTTGATTAACTTCTGCATGTATTTGCTTTCTTTCAAGGGTTCCTGGAACTGTATTCAGGTGTTTTCAGTGGTGGACTGGAATTTGAGATCTCATTCAAATTTAGAACAGATCAACTGAACGGATTACTTTTGTTTGTTTACAATACAGATGGCCCAGATTATCTTGCAGTAAGTTCAGAAATACAAATAACTGTATTCAGATATGACCTGTGAGTTTTGTCTACTAAGATATGTCCAGCATTTAAAGAAATTTCAAACTTGTTATTTTTGTGGTTCACTTATTTTGAAATACTGTGCACAGCAAACTGTAAGGGGAGCAAAAAGACTCCAGTGAATGCTCAGAGAAGGTTACCTGTGTTATTTATATCATAAATAAGAAAGGTATCAGTATATGAATAGATGAGAAGCAGAATTATTGTCTCTGCTGAGTTAGAAGTGATTAGAAAAGAGAATAAAAAATGTGTATTAAAAGCTTTTGGTTCATTCTTGGGCAAGTACAGAGTTACCCAATTTCCCGATTCTCATACTAGAACAAAATCAATTAAATTGTAAATCAAAAATTTCATGATGGAAATTGTGCAATGCCCTAATAAAGCTTTCTCTTTAAGGTATATGTATTTTTTATAATCAGTGTGATTTCTTCATTTTGATTGGAAACATAAGGATTGTTATAGAGGCCAGCTTAATTGGCCTCTATAATTATAACTAATAATTAATAACTAATTGTTATTAGTGGTCCAGCTTAATCCCACGTCATCCCTATCACTGTTTTCCCAACACAGTAGAGGAAGTTCTACAAATCCTGTATTAGGTGAATTTCTGAGATAGTGCCTATGAACTTTCTTGTTGGTGTCTGTTGCATAAGACTGCTTTATGCTCAGAAGTACTCGTGCTTCCATCTTTTCCAGGATTTTGTTTAAGGTTGAATGTGTTTGTTACAGCTTTTCAATTTTTTTTTTTTTATTAGTTACATGGCTCTGGATTTTCATATTTTTCTTCCCAAGGATTTTGAATGTAATTGGACTGTGGTCACCATTGCTTAGTGGCTCAACTATAGTTACTACTTGCATCAGCTAGAAGGTATTACATTGAAAGTAATATCTCTTTTTATTTGTTCCAAGAAGCAATCATTTACATTTAGAAATTTTTGAGGGTATTGTTACTCTTTATGACCTAATCTCCCCTTTCTGCATTTTTATTGAATCTTGTTTATTTATTTATTATTATGCAGCTGTTTTGCTAATGGCTGTCATGTCACAGCCTGTTTTATTGCATGGCATTATATCTAATGTGCCTTTTCTTTTAAACTTCTGACCTAAAATGTATAAATATATTTTTCTGCTTTTCAGGTCAACTATAACTTTTCACTTTTTATATTACTGACTTTCCCAGCAGATCTTTTTCCTGGATTTTAAATTCTGCTAGACGTGATTGCATCCTCTTTTTCAAGCAGCCTTAGTCCAAAAATTATGAGTTCCAATAACAAATCGTGCTAATTACATGTTACTACTTTAGTTTTGCCCTCAAATAAAGACCAAGACTATGAGCTAATAGCATAAGGTGCTCTACAGACACTACTGTCCCACCCTAGAAAGACTTGTATGTGTGTAATTCACAGTATAGGAGCACTATTTACATGAACAGTATTCACAAGGACAAACATGGGGCTTGGTTTCTTCTGGAGATTCTTGTGGTTTGTGATCCTTGTTTCCTTCCTCTTGTTCTGTGAAAGACTAACAAATAGAGAAAGCTTCTGACTGTAAAGGGAAAAGAGGACTTACTAAATTGAAAGTGCAGTCAAAAACACGAAGTAGTTAGACAAAACACCTTCCTTCTCTACTCATACTTCCAGATTTTTGGCAGTATTATCTTTACATTATTTTTAGCATTGAAAATTGCGATTAGTTAATTTTATTAGCATTTTCCCTAAGTCAAATATTATTTTTTTTTTAATCTCGCTTTACTCCTGACCTAAACATCTCCACAGGCTTAAGGTGAGGAATTTTAGAGAGGATGAATGCTTTTCCAACCCTTGCAACTTTGTGTTCTGCACATACATAATGATGACAGAAGGTTTTTCCGTACACTTGAGCTCACAAAAAAAGGTTAATAGAAAGTGAAAATGAGATGTGTAGCATGTTGCGCATGAGCTACGATGTCTTTGTTAGGAGCTTTGGTCAGGAGACACTTGCACTGCAAAACAGATTAGAAGCTATACCACTTATCCTGAGTGTCAATGCAAGATGGTATTCCCTGACCCTTCCCTTTGCATAGGTCACAGCTCTCTTATTAGCTTTATAGTTTTGGAATGACTAAACTAGACACATGGCTGGCCTGCTACCAAATGGCCAAAGACTCTGTCTTGTCTTCTGCTCAAGACAAAATTATGTCCTGGAAAGGTACTTTGTGTAAAGGTCACTTCTTCCATGACTTCCATGCTGTGAGAATTAACTCAAGCTAGAGAGGTCAGTCTGATTCTCTTTGGATCCAGGCACAATAATTATGAGCAAACTGTGACCAAATAAACTAGTATGAATCACTAGCTCTGACTCTGGCACGTGTTTCCTCATGAGTTTGTGATTGAACGAAGGTAGTGTGACTGCTGGTAGGGTTTGCATTACTGATTTTGATGCTGACCACTTCAACAGCAGAGAAAGCCCAAGCACTGCAGATCTTATGTGTGACAGTGGCACCAGCTCCGAAGACATTGTAGCTGATGAAGCTAATGTTGAATTCAAGACCTGACTTACTTCTGCAAAGCAGCAAAGTAAGAAAGAAGTCCTGTAGGAACATTTTCAAAAGAATTGCACTTAAGTAGCTGCATGAAGTAAAATAACCAGTGTCTGAGATGAAAGTGTTACCTGTGATGGAGCTAAGGAGGGCTGTGAAGTAAGTGTTTTGGGGACTCAAAGTCAAAATCTTTTTATTAGCAAAGTAGTGGCTGGTACTCATGTGGAATTTATGAAGGTTATATACCTATTCGTCACAAGCGATTTCTCTTGGTCTGGTCTGAAGAAAAGATTGCTATTCCATTTCCATTGAAGACTGGCTGATTCTGAGGAAACTATTGAAGGGTCTGTGTATGGGCCTCTACCTTCTGGCTGGACAGTCCAAAGAGGGCTGGTACCAGTACTTTAACCTTATTGATTTTGAACTGGAAAGCCCGGTTCAAGATCAACACCACATACTTTTTCTTTCAAAGGGCTCGCAAACTGACTGTCATTGACAAGTTCTTTGAAGTCCCTTGCTTGTCTCTGCTGATATCCCTGAATCTGAGGGTGACTTCCCAGTTCAAAGGAGATGAAGCCATAATCAATCTTGTAGCATCAAGCTTGGTTGGGACCATTTTGGATGGCAGGTTTAACAAAGTGTCCTTCAGCCTCCACTGCAGCCCCTATCCTATCTGAGTTTTGTTTCTCAGAGCTATGGCTGGATAATCCTTTCATCTTCAAAATCATATGTTTATAAGCAGATTGAGTGAGGTTGGGACTGACTGGTCCCTGCAGAGAAGGCAAATACAGAAGCACAAAATAATTTAGGTTGAAGGGACCTTTTGAAGTAGTTCCTTCCCAATCTCCACTAAATGTAGGACCAGCTTAAGTTTTATAAGGTTGCTCCAGGCATTCTCTTTTTAAGTATTGTACATCTCTCTATGGATGGACAGTCCACAGCTTCTCAACTTCTACAGCCTGTTCCAACTTTTGACCACGCTCATTATAGAAAAATAAAATAAAATCCTGATATCTGTGATTTCTTTTGTGGCAATTTGTCTTTTGCTGCTCATCCTTTCACTATGCACCTCTGAGAAGAGTCTGGGTCTGTCTTCTGTATATCGTCCCATAAAGCAGTTGAGCAGTTAAGTTCTCTACCTGTTTAGTCTTAGGACAAACCCTGTTCTCTCAGCCTCAATTCATAGATTAGGTACTTCAACCCCTGACCAACTTGGTGCCCCTCCACTGAATTCACTCCAGTGTGCCAATATCTTTCTCATACTGGAGTGTCCCAGCTGAATACAGTAGTCCAGATGTGGTCTTCCACGTGATGAATAGAGGGGAAGAAGCATCTCCTCGGATCCACTGCCTACCTTATTTCTAATACAGCCCAGTGCATGCCCGCCCTTCATCATTTCAAAGGTACATTGATGACCAGTTTTCAATTTGTAATCCATCTTGACCCTCAGTACTTTTCTTCAAAACTGCTTTCTGTGTCTAGAACACCAGTGGCATCACCCTTTGGTACCAACTTCAAACTTGTTGAGAGTCAACCCCATCTTATTGCCCAGGTCATTAATAACATTTTTATCAGAATCAGTCCCTGTATCAATCTCTGAGAGATGCCAGTAGTAACCAGCTGCTTGTTGAACCTGCCTGTGTGCCTGTAGAAGCTCTTCTTGACCCTCATGTCATCTCCCAGATTCAAGCTGAGCTTTGGCTTTCCTAATTCCAGCCTTGCATGCTCAGGTATATCAAAATAAGAATTGTGTGCAAAGACAACAGTAATAATAAAATTGTGTAGTGATGCTTAATACTTGTATCTCAAATACTAAAAATATCCCAAATACTAAAAAGCAAGTATGCTTTTAACCATTAAACTGTGAACCTACTCAGGTTTAGAGCTATGATATAATGCTTTTATAGTGATGTTAAATTGTCTTGTTCTGTTGAGAGATGGTAACTTACATGTCTGGCAGAAGAATAAGATGATCTTCGTACATTTTTGGTTTAATGTTTAAATATATTTTCCAATGACAGATTAACAATCAGCATTTTTTTTAAGTGGTCCCGGAATTTTATCCAAAGCAAACAATTTATCTCTTGTTTTTCTGAACCTACGCTTACTACCAGAGAGAAGGAACTGTAAATGCTGGATGTATGTAGGACTTTGCTCTTTTACCTTCATCATGAAGAACAGTTCAAAGTGAACAGTGGTTCTTTATCTCTAGCTGCACTTGGGCATTCTAAATGTCAGTCCAGGTCATCATAAAAAGCACAAGCATCATTCTCTGCCTGCTTTAAGACTATGCCAAGGTGAATACATTGGAAGAGGGATGTGCTGAGTAGTGACCTTATGTCAAACACCATGTCTACTCTCCAGCTTCCAGGTTTGGCAGACTTGCTGGCATACTGCTGTAGTCATACACTTCACAACAGCACAGTGTGCTCTGTATTAATTCTCATCAGTGAAGAAAAATGGTGACTTGTAGAATGGACTACTTTTTCAAGCTATTCTCATCAGCATTGATGCCATCATCTGTCCTTCACGTGTATTGTAGAGTCCTTGGCTATAAAGGGCTATGAACTCATGAAAATCTGAGAAGTTGTGGTCCCAAAGAACAAAATCCCTCTGTCTCATGAGCAAGCAGTCAGTGTGCACTCTGAAACAGGACCTGTATTGCCTGTGACATCTCAAGTACTGAGTTCTTTTGTCAGTTGGGGTCCCTGTTAAAGAAATACAATCCCGTTGCAAATACTGCATTATTAATATTATCAGTAATCTAAATATGTCAGCTTGTCATGACTGGTGATAAACATTTATATTAAATCTGTAGTTTTTATTCTACTTAATAAGATTTTGGCATGGAAACAGAAATGCCTTTTTGTGAATGTATCCATATCTTTCAACCACAAGTTCTTCATCTAAGTGTTTAGTACTCTACACCTGCCAGTTTACAGTCTCAGCCTCCTTGTGTTCCATTCAGTTAAGATAAAGAATCTTGCAATAAAGCACTTGGAAACTGCTGCAGTGAAAGTTTTAAGTAAAATATATTTCTATTAGAGAATTGGCACATTAATCTCTAAAAGCACATACAAAAACAATTATTTTCTTACAAGATTTAGAAGAATAAGGATGAAATACAGAATCAATGTATGCTGGAAAAATTTGAAATTGAGTTCACCAGCCAATTAAAAAGACCTTAATCAGATCTGACATTTCATTTCCTTATTATCTTGTTACATTCTTCTAAAAAATGAATTGATAGATAAAATACTGTTTTCTCATTCTCAAAAAAGTAAGAGTCCTGGTTCATTGTCTTTTCTTTTTACTTAGTTACATTACTGACAAAGTCAGTTGTCAAAAAATCACAATACATTTTCCTATGTTCTGAGTTAACTGATACACTCTATTTAACATGTTTTGTGTAAGCAATTTTATTGTAATTTCTGCTATCCTGAAGATAAAAATTGATAAATATTCTTCATTGATCTTGTTCATTGACTCCCTTGATTATTTTTTTTAAAATAACTGCCTGTTGTTGCTGTGTATATGATGTCTTTTCCAAAATCTTTTTTTCTGTTTTAAAATACATAGATTGAACTGAAAAGTGGAATATTAAACATCTTTTTAAAGACTGGCAGTGTTTTTACACAAGTGGATCTCTGGTTAGGACTATCTTATTGTGATGGAAATTGGAACGAAGTCACCGTGAACAAGGAGGGCTCTGTAATTTCAGCAAGTATGAATGAACTGAGAGAGCAGACACTTGAACCCCATGTTCAGCAGCTGAAAGTAAACTCACCGGTCTATGTAGGAGGAATCCCACCTGAGATTCAGAATTTTTATAAAGAACTGGGGTTAGAACAAGGTAAGATGATGCCAATAAGAACATATGTTTTTTAAAAACTGGTGTCATGCATGAGGTGGCCATTCTGCTGCTGATAGTGTAAATTCATGAATATGTAACATGACATTTTCCTCCCACCCATTGTTGCTTTAAATACCAGTTATGCCTACCCATCTACCTTTTCTTAGACCTGATCCTTTTGTAAGTCTATAAAAATTCTTCCAACCCAGTGGTATTTGAAGCAATCTAGCTCATAGGAGAGGAACTGTAGAGTGGCAAATGGTAATCTGAGATGCCCAACCATAAGATCTCAAACCTTCATCAGAGAAAGCCAGTTCAGATAAACTTGTTTCACTTAATCAACTTGTGTCACTCACAGATCTGCAATACAAAACCAGTGGAAGACAGGAAACATAGCTTACATCACCGTATTGAGGGTGGATGCTGCCACATGGAAGAATTGTTTGGAGTTTATTTGTCTTTTTTTAGATGATACTGATTCTGGTCTAAAAATTAAGTAAGCATAAAACTGTGAATTTGGAATTTGGCTGCATTACCATGATGGTTTCCATGTTATCAGGAGGAGGAGAGATGGTCATTTTTTTAGCCATCACTGTGACCCTTCTGTTCTTGAACAAGTCAAATTTCTAGGGAAAAGAGAAAAGAGTTCATTACAGCTTGATACTAATGGCCTCCACAAAAGGATCTGCTGCAAACTATCAAATAGTTTGAATCAAATCCATGCACTGCCATTTACAGATAGCTCAAAAATATTGTTTTAAGTATTCTTCCAGCTGTGGGTATCACACATATTATAATCTTCCTCCAGGTTCTGTGTGCATAATATTTATGGCCCCAAAGAGCTAGCCAGTCGTACCCTGTCAGTCTTGCCTCGTAGCAGATGGTATAGCCTCATGACTGGATGCAATCGCAACTCCTGCAGCAAGAGATCTGTGAACAAGGAATCTAGGGCAAAATAATATCTAAAGTGAAGGTCTGAAATGCATATTGAGGCACATCAATAAACATTACTTTTTTCACCAAGCCTCCTCAGCATGCTGCAAAACAAGATGGCGGCTGTGAATTTATATTCAGAGCATCTGAAGATAAAAAGATTCTTCTGTGGTCCTAAACATAGATTTAGATGAGCAAGATTAGGCATTACAGCTTAGTCCTTTTATTTAGGACAGTAATGATGTAATGGTATGATAATAGAATATGGAGACCTTCCCAGTTTAATAAATATTTACAAAAGGGTTTCTCAATTAATGGCTTCTTGGTAGTTAATTTTGAATAAAGGAGTATTGGTTTACTCACAGCAAATAAGGGATAAATATCCTTCTCCCACCCCACCTCCATGTCAATTGCAACTTTGTTTTAAGAAATTCCAGCTAGAGTCTGTGGGCCTTTGTGTGACCCATCACATGTCCTCCTGAGAGGTTAAGATGGAGGGGAGCTGGCAGGAATGTTTGTGAAAATTTGTACTGTCATTCCTTATTCTGCACCTACCTGAGTGTAAACAAGATTACTAGGCTGACATCAGTCAGAAATCTTCAAATAGTGATAAATGCAGCTAAAAAGACACTAAAAATAATGTATTAAAATAGGTTATGCAGCACGCATCTCATCGCAAATTAAGCAACTGTTCGTTTTGTATCATGATTAAAATGCCCGTGCAGACTGGGACTAATTCTTTCCTTGGCCACAGACTGCCTAAGAAACCGGCAGATCGCTGTGGAGCAGAGTTGAGCTTAAATTAGGATGTATTCATTTCAAGGAGTAGTTTGTCTAAATTCCTAGTGTTGTGGAGAGATAAAGGTGTTTTAGAGGATGATTCAAAATAATGTCCACATTCAATGCCCCTTTTATTTTGCATGAACTATGCATGGATATTAGATTCTCAGACTGGGTGGCTAAGTACAAATACTACTCTGATCTGCCATCTTACATTAATAAAGGCAATAAAAGTACGTAAGATATAAATACAGTGCATTTACAAAGCTAAAAAAGGGCACTGATCTGTGAGAGACTGAATTTTAATTTACAAAGTTAATTCTTCAATGAATTGAAGTCTTTGGTTTGGTTGTTATTTACTTTGGTTTTAAGTTAAACATCAATCACTGTACTTTACTCAGGTCTGAGAACTATTTTATATCAATTTATTAATTTCTTTTGTAAATGAAGCCATATAAATTTTAAAAACTGCATCCTGAAAACTTTTTGTGGTGCTTTTACTGCAAGTAACTAATTTAACACATTTGTGATGTTGATGGGAATGTTACGCACAGAGAGAAATATATATATGAATGTTACACACACAGAGAAATATATGTATATATAGAGATAAATATAAGATGAGGCTACTTATTGTTTTTCTCATAAATTAACAGTTTGGGGTTATGTTTCTAGAGTATGTTTGTAAACAGCATACCAGTTATATCCCCATTAGGATAAACTGATATACCTCTGTGATCGCCTGAAGTTAATTATGTTTTTAATCTAGACATTCTTCTCAGTTTGAGGAAGTGCATATATTAACAAAATATTAGCAAGAAATAGAAAGCTGGTTTTCAAGTTCAGAATTGCTTTTATGGTAATAATTTTAAAGAGAGAAGTGGCAGAAGAGAAAATAGAAAACTATTTCCTCGTGGGATGGAATTCATAACAATGAAAGTATAGTTCAGGAAGGCAGGAACTCAACACTAGTACCCAGAATTTGTACCGCCTTACTATCTTGAAATGTCATGTTGGAAGTCAGCATATTCACATTACAGTCTTTAATGCTGAAAATATAGAATTGAAAGGAACAAAAGTGATTCTTAATTAATGACTGAAACTCTTTATATGATACTAATCCCTTACTGTTTGCTAGGTTTCGGTGGTTGCGTGAAGGATGTTAAATTTACACGAGGTGCTGTCGTTAACTTGGCATCTGTGTCCAGCAGTGCTGTCAGAGTCAATCTGGACGGATGCCTATCAACTGACAGTGCTGTTAACTGCAGGGGAAATGACTCCATCCTAGTATACCGAGGGAAAGAGCAGAGTGTTTATGAGAGTGGTCTACAACCGTTTACAGGTAACACATTGGTTCCTTAAATGAAGTACATCATTTTTATTTCATTCTTTATTAGTGTATTACCCTGTTCAGTGTTGTTTTTTTGCTTTGTTTTTTTTTTTCCTCCTCTATGTTCTTTGAAGAATACCTTTATAGGGTGGTTGCCTCAAATGAAGGAGGATCAGTATCTAGTGCATGGACCCGTGTTCGTACAAGAGAATCAGGTAAATATAATTTTAAGGTTTACTTATTCCCATTTTTCATTAGCTATCTAATGTCAGGTTGGAGAAAATTCCACCACAACAATTTTGAGTAGTGTAAGTTGCACGGTGTTTCTAATGGAGCAAAACTGCTTAGTGCTTTGAATAGGTCTTCAGCTATAAAGTGTTTAGGCAAGTATTTTCCACACATAATTGGAGGTCTTTTCCAAATATATATTAGAGTATGTAATTGTGTGAAAGCAAAGAATGTGAAAGGATTGAACTGCATTGACTAAGAGCAGCCGTGCATCTAGGGATGTTCGTACACACACATCTAAACTCACACTACCTGAGCCTGCTGCAGTAAGGAAATCTGTATTTTCCTGTGTATAACTTAGTGATACAAAATCAGTGTAGAGAAAGAGAGATACTGGGATAGCAGGCACAAGCTGTGGAAGATAAGAGGCCATATAGTTGTTAGGGAGCAGGAGGTCTTGTGAAAGTTTTTCTTTACATTACCTGCACATGGGTGTGCTGCTCAGAGGATTCTTTTAACAAGTAGCCCATAGATTGTGTGTGAAAATGTGGTAATAGTTAACAGACTAGCATCGTGTGGCTTGTGGAGAGGGTTTCAAAGCAGGAACGTAATACCTGCTGAGCCTTAAAGATAAAATTTTTCCTATATTTTACTGAAGAATATTTGAAAGACTTTTTCTTTTCTGTTCAGTGTTTTTTGCAAACTTTATTGAGCCAGCAAGTTTTTGAAGATTTACAGTTCTGCATGTTTTATTTAACCAACTTTCCCTTTTCTGTAAATTGAAGCCTAATTGCATTCCATCAATGCAGAGAATTCTTTTGATGCAAAATATTCAATGTATGATATATGATCAAAAAATGATACAATACCTGAGTAAATATTGGACTTGCAAATGCATTCTTCTACAACTTACTGTCATTATTTTGTGTACCACCCAGAAGAGAGAAAATACATGCACATTTTCATATCAGCTGTCTGATGACTGTAAGTTTTACCATAAATTTATGTTTGCAAGCTGACCACAGCATTGAGCAGCTATGTGTTCCCCCGGGGTTGGAGAATAATTGCACTATTTAATTATTTTTGAGTTGGTTTTGTTATGTCCCTTATGAGAAGACCATCTGCTATACAGTACCTTACCTTGCCCCGTGATACACTTCAGAACTAATAAAATCAATATATTAGTGTAGTAACTGAAGCTTTCCTGGAGTGTCACATTCTTTCTTTACACAAGAATCACAACTTCCAGGTATTTTTATACTTTGCATTCTGGTACCCTTCTTGTAAAAAGACGAAGCTGCATTCATATTTAGTGAAGCTAAACAATAAAATTACAAAAAAAGAGGTTATTTGATGGTGAGGAAAGCGAATGATCATCAGCAGGGCTAGGGAGTCCACACGCATTTACAGCAAACTCATCATCCATCATCCTGCCATAGTGTTCCTTGGGCCTTTCCTCTGCATCCCTTGTGCAGTCATCTGTGATGAAGTTGTTACTGGCCAGACCTTTACTTGGTATAGTAATATCTAATAAATAGTTAAAGGTTATGGGAAATGGGATGATTTTTTTTTTATTAGCAACTGTATGCATATATGAGCTTAGCTTTCCAGTTCTTTTAAACATCTTAATTTTCCTTTTTTTTTTTTTTTTTTTTTTAATATGGATAATATGGAATGATCAGAAGCAAAGGATTTTACAAAAAGGCCTTACAAATCTCAGCTTTGCCCTCAGGCAGTTCTATGGGATTGTGAAAATATGAAAATAAATGGTAGAGCTTAAATTTTTTGAAGTAGTTTTTTAAATGAGAATGCACATTTTTAGAAATGTTTCATAGTTGTGGCATTCTGTGGCTTAGATATCCAACAGATAAATATCAAACCCTTCTCTGTTGCAATACTATCTTGCTTCATTCAGTTGTATGATCATCATGCCTGAACTTGTTAGCTACATACAATCCCCCTCTTCTCTTTGTGAGTTATGCTTAAATGTGTTTGATACATTAAATGTTTTGGGAAAATTGCAACAAGACAAGGAGGAATGTTATGTAGATGGAATTTTGATGGTTTTGAAATATAGCTTAAACTGAATAGCTCAAGATGTGCAGTCATATTAAATCAATGCTGAAAAGTTACAACTCTAATAAATTGTATTTATGCTAATGGTTGAGTCTGATTTACTGCAGCCATTAAAAGTGAAGAATAGGCGCAATAGTCTCCTTAGAACTGCCATTTTCTCTATTTTCTATTTTATCCTTCTACAGTTCCACAAAATGTGCCAACTCCCTCAAGAGTTCACAGTATAAATGGTTACAGCATTGAGGTCACCTGGGACAAACCTGCTGGGGTCATAGGTGTAATTGAGAAGTACATTTTGAAAGCATATGAAGAGGATGGTCCCAATGTACCCATCACTAGTGCTGAGCTTGCTGACACTAGTGTGCTCACAGGTAAATGTTGTTAAGTACCATTTTTTAGGCCCATCTAATAACACAGGATGATTATACCTCCCTTTGTTGAGCTATAAAGTATTACTTGTCTATTTTTGTGTATACACAGTATATATAATGTTTGGAAGTGTAGTATTAGGTGTCAGCATCCACGTACATGGCAATGTACTGCAAAGAAGAGTAGAAATTAAGACACAACTCAAATACTAAAAAGCAATTTTATTTAAGGTATTCCTTCCTGACCTATTGATGCTTTCGGGGAGAATGTTTTTTCTTGGTTGGTTGGTTTGTTTGTTTTTGCTTAGTATATGTGTGATGTGTCTTTTTTGTTCCCCTCCCCTATTGTTCCATCCCATTCACCTAAATGAACTCTACATGTGAGTCCCGTAAGGTACTCTTTGGTCTCATGTATGAAAGCCCTTGGTGTACTTGCCTAATGTTGATCATATAAACCTAACTGATTTCAGTGGGAACTAGCATACATTCATGTTAATTAGATGCTCTGCTTAATACCACTGGGTTGTGGAGGTAGGTTAGTATGGAATGAAGGAACTTGGGGCCTTGGGTTTATGGGGTTTGGTCACTGTTGAGCTGTGGGTTGTGGACAGGATCTATAGGAACCATTACACTTGCGATGTTTTCTGGAGTCTAGGTCTTTTTACCCATAGGAGGCAGGTGGTTTTAGGAAGAAACACTGAACTCTTTCTGCTACACAAAAAGCATTTTGGGACCTCTCTTCCTTTCAGGATAGTGTGGATCTGGCTTTCTGCTCTCCATTAACAGAAAGCCTTGGGAAGGATGTACATTACCGACAACATTCTGAATTATGTTATGTCTAAATGGGGCAATAGTACAAAGTCTTACTTTCATTGTAACAAACTATGACCAATAGATTTGTTTATGCACTCTCTAAAATTAATTACATATTCATAACAATTGAAAAAGTCCTAATGACATAATGCTCAAAGCTGATGCTTTGGTTTGGCTCAGCTTTGGGCAGTATAACAGTCCTAGAAAGTGCCTTAACCCTCAGGCAGTATATTATTGCCGCTTTCCTGAAGCCCAGGTAATATGCGCTTAGTATATTTACATATGTGCGTATGTATATGTTTATACTTACGTATATATGTTTTGTGTTGTTTCTCTGCCATAATGTATGTTTACATTTTCAAAAGCAAACATGCACATATTTTATTTCCTTTGGTTTGAAATCTCTTGACTATTTTTGAGTAATGTGCTTACAATACCAAAACTGCATGGGCTTTCTGTGATTTCTTTGATGAATTTGTTCATTTGAATACTCTTTATCTATGCTGTAAAGCAATACAGATTATATTAGTAGAAATTAAAGATCATGTTAGAAGCATATGAATTAGCTTATTCACAGCTGATGGTCAGAACAAAAAATTTGTTTAAATTTGTTGGCATTGTGCCATGATTACATGTCAGGGTTATGAAAAAGTCTGCACCAGGCTGGACAGGTAAGAGGTTATCTGCATGCAGCTTTCAGGAGGTAGAAGAATAAGATATTTCTTTATATTAAATGGAGATAGTAAATGGATCCCACTTCTTTAGTCTATTATAGCAGACAGCTGTTGAATACTGCGAAACGAAATAACCCTAAGAACTTAAGAATGGCTGTATTCAAACATTGACCTCTCTGACAATGTCAGATTGTAGATGCTTAGGAAAAAAATGTAAGAAATGTGCTAAGCATAGGATGAGTCTTCCTGTTATTATAAATTCAGCTGGTAGTTTGTGGAGTTCCTGAGCTGAAAGTTGCATCTGGACCATCATAGTTAATGGTCTGTGGTAGAATTGTCTTTCTTTTTTAATACATTTATGCTTTTGGCTTCTGTAACTTGCAATGGAAGTAAGTTTTCCAATTCAGTTGTGTGTGTGTGGAAGGAGTGGTTCCTTTTGTTATTTAGAACTGCTGCCCAATAGTTTAGTTAGGTATTTTCCAATTTTGGCATTGGATGAAATATGTAATTCATGTCCTCATCGTGAGGTCAGAGCTGAGACAAGTGAAAAATTAAATCACTGGTCTTGAAGTGATTTTACCTTCAGCCTTTTGATTTCAGTGAAGCCTACACAGATGGGTTAGTCTGTGGTCATTGAGAAATGGTTACCCACAAATGGGAGACTCCTAAGAAAAAGTGTGGCTTTCCCTGCTGAATCATCTTCCCTGGTTAATCAAGAGTTAACATTAACACAGAACCCCACCAGAACATGCTGTCTTTTCTTACTTTTCCTTTGAGTTTACTAAGAAAGGGAATTTTGGTTATTTTTTCCCCTAATTTCAGGGAAATTTCTTTAGAAATTCCTTTGTTGAATTCCATGAGAAGATGCTACAGTAGCCCCGACAGCCAGGCTTGCTAATACAACAGGAGAGCACCACAGCTGTTGGTGGGATCACTGATGAAGCAACTCTGGTATTTTTCCACTTCCTCCTTCAAATTTTCATTCACTATTAAGCCTAGGCACCACTTAATCTGCTGCTTGCAAATATATCTGAGGGCACTGACAACCCCCTTTACCTTATTTTTTCCTTGCACTATTTTATACCCTTCTGTTGTATTCTGGTTTCTATTTACTTATATAAATTCTTTGGAACAATTACTATGATCTGTTCTGTGCAGTAGGGTCCTGAGTCATAACTAGAGCACAGTAACAAAAAAAATTATTAATAGCATTACCCATTTCCCAGAAGGCTGTCCCATGTGTGTCAAATTCGGAAGAACCTCTTGTACCCTTGTCAAGAAGAAGAAAAGCTGAGCTAAATATTAAAGGTAAAGTAGGTCTTTAAATGAACGTAATCCCACAGTTTCAAATGCCTATTTCTGACTCCTTAGGAATGAAAATTCTTCAAAATCTGACCCTTGTAATCGTCAAAATGTCAAACTGTTTTTTCATTTTCATCCAAGGAAGGAATATTTAGCAGATTTAAATCCTTAACATGAGGTTCTAACTGTTGAACCAGCAGTTTATTGGATAAGATAGTATATTTCAACATGGTGTTCAGGATCTGTATTCTAGGATAAGAGTATAAAGTTAGAGTGTAAATTTTGGGAGTTCAAGGAATAATGTGCTAGTCCATTTTGCCTTCAAAAAACCATGTAATAACATTGATACACTTTGGATACAGTCTCATTCAGCAGAGTAATAAAGGAAGTACAGGGTCATTACATCAAAGATTTTTTTTTTTTCCTGAAGACTGGGTTGCTTCACTCTGCATTCCAATGCATTCCACATGTTGGTGCTAGGCTGCCATCAAAATTTGGAACATAAATTAGAATAGGTATTTAAACAAACAACGAAGCTTTAGGACACACTGTTTCAGTGCAGTTTGTGAGCAGCTTTTGCTTCTACTTTCATTTGGAATCCAGAATATCACAGAATCACAGGATCACTGGGGTTGGAAGGGACCTCTTGAGATCATGTAGTCCATCCCCTGAGCTCTCAAGCAAGGTCAGCTGGAGCAGGTTGCCCAGGGCCATGTTGAGTCAAGTTTTAAGTATCTCCACAGATGGAGATATTCCTCTATGGGAAGCATGTTCCAGTGTTTGACCACCCTCACAGTAAGAAAGTGGTTTCTTGTGTTCAGGTAGACTTTCATATATTTCAGTTTGTCCCCACTGAGTCTTGTCCTTTTACTGACTACTACTGAGAATAGTCCAGCTCCTTCTTCTGTGTTCCCTCCACCAGGTATTTATACACATTGATAGAATGATACCTGAGCAGGGATCTGCTTGGTGTAGAGTACCATGGGATAAAGCCCTGGAGGGAAGAGGGGCCCAAGAAAGCTGGCTAATATTCAAGGATCATCTCCTCCAAGCTCAGGAGCAATGCATCCCAACAGAGAGGAAGTAAGGCAAAAATGCCAGGAGACCTGCATGGATGAACAAGGAGCTCCTGGACAAACTCAAGCAGGAAAGGGAAGCCTACAGAGGGTGGAAGCAAGGATGGATAGCCTGGGAGGAATACAGAGAAATTGTCCAAGCAGCCAGGGATCACGTTAGGAAAGCTAAAGCTCAGATAGAGTTAAATCTGGCCAGGGATGTCAAGGGCAACAAGAAAAGCTTCTACAGGTCTGTCGGTGACAAAAGGAAGACTAGGGAAAATGTGGGCCCTCTCTGGAAGGAAACGGGAGACCTGGTCACCTGGCATATGGACAAGACTGAGGTACTCAATGACTTTTTTGCCTTTGTCTTCCCTGGCAAGTGCTCTAACCACACCACCCAAGTCACAGAAGGTGAAGGCAAAGTCAAGGAATGGGAAAATGAGGAACCAGCTACAGACCAGGTTCAAGACCATCTAAGGAACCTAAAGGTGCACAAGTCCATGGGACCTGATGAGAATCATCTGCAGGTCCTGAGGGAACCGGAGGATGAAGTTGCTAAGCCACTACCCACCGTATTTGAGAAGCTGTGGCAGTCTAGTGAAGTTCCTGCTGACTGGAAATAGGAAAACAAAACTCCCATTTTTAAAAAGAGGGAAAAAAAGGAAGACCTGGGGAACGACAGGCCGGTCAGTCTCACCTCTGTGCCTGGCAAGATCATGGAGCAGATTCTCCTGGAAACCATGCTAAGGCACACAGAAAATAAGGAGGTGATTGGCGACAGCCAACATAGCTTCACTATGGGCAAATTGTGTCTGACAAATTCGGTGGCCTTCTGTGACAGGGTTACATCATTGGTAGATAAGGCAAGAGCAACTGATGTCATCTACCTGGACTTGTGCAAAGCATTTGACACTGTCCCACGTGACAGTGAGGGACATTTTCCCCCGTGTCTCTAAATTGGAGAGACATGGATTTGACTGATAGACTACTCAGTGGATAAGCAATTGGCTGGATGGCTGCACTAAGAGTTGCAGTCAACGGCTCCGTGTCCAAGTGGAGAGCAGTGACGAGTGGTATTCCTCAGGGGTCAGTATTGGGACTGGTGCTGTTTAACATCTTTATTGGTGACATGTACATTGGGATTGAGTGCACCCTCAGCAAGTTTGCCAACAACACCAAGTTTTGGTGCAGTTGACACACTGGAGGAAAGGGATGCCATCCAGAGGGACCTGGACAGGCTTGAGAGGTGGGCCCATGCCAATCTCATGAAGTTCAACAAGGCCAAGTGTAAGGTCCTGTACATGGGTCAGGGCAATCTGAAGAACGAATACAAGCTGGGTGGAGAATGGACTGAGAAGCAGCCCTGAGGAGAAGGACGTGGGGGTGCTGGTTGATGAGAAGCTCAACGTGAGCTGGCAATGTGCGCTTGCAGCCCAGAAAGCCAACTGCATCCTGGGCTGCATCAAAAAAGAAGCATGGCCAGCAGGTCGAGGGAGGGGATTCTGCCCCTCTACTCTGCTCTGGTGAGACACCACCCACAGTATTGCGTCTAGCTCTGGGGCCCCCAACATAGGAAAGACATGGACCTGTTGAAGCAGGTCCAGAGGAGGGCCACAAAGATGATCAGAGGGCTGGAGCACCTCTTCTGTGAAGACAGGCTGAGAGAGTTGGGATTGTTCAACCTGGAGAAGAGAAGACTCTGGGGACACCTTATAGCAGCCTTCTAGTACTTAAAGGGGACCTACAGGCAAGACGGGGAGGGACTCTATTAGGGAGTGTAGCGATAGGACAAGGGGTAATGGTTTTAAACTGAAAGAGGGTAGATTTAGATTAGATATTAGGAAGAAATTCTTTACTCTGAGGGTGGTGAGGCACTGGAACAGGTTGCCCAGGGAAGTTGTGGATACCCCATCCCTGGAGGTGTTCAAGGTCAGGTTGGATGGGGCCTGGAGCAGCCTAGTCTAGTGGAAGGTGTTCCCTGCCCATGGCAGGGGATTGGAACTAGATGATCTTTAAGGTCCCTTCCAACTCTAACCATTCTATGATTTTCTTTTCTGGGCTGATCAGTCCCAGCTCTCTCAGACTCTTCTCATAAAAGACATGGCCTTTATCATATTAGCGGCCCTTTTGTATCATCTACTAACTTGCAGTGTGCACACTTCCCCCATCATCAAGGTCATTAATTAAGATGTTCAACAGTATTGGCCCCATTATCAACCCTGGGGTACACCACAGCTGTCTTGCCTCTAACCGGATTTTTGTGCCTCTAATCACAATCCTCTGATGCTTCTCTTGTCAGGCAGATATGAGAAAAACATTTTATAATTCAGATTGCTCTCATTGTAGAATTGAGGAGATCCACAAGCCTCTAAATTTTACCAGCTCCCAATTATGGGCAGTGAAGAAGGCTAGCAAAAGCTGCAAATAATATTTAAATAAAATATCCTACAAAAGAATTTGCAAACATTTGGTATTCCTATTACAAGACTCTTCTATTAATGTTGCATGTTTTTTGCAGTTGATCCTGCCTGTGTTATTGCCAAATGCTGAAGTTGTGGGTACGCACGTGATAATGAGAAAATTGTTGTTGACGGCTTCCCCTCTGGATGCCCTGAATGTTCCCTCCTTCCCTTGACACGTGTTTATAATTACTTTTCACCTTTTAGTCTTTTATGCTCGGCAGATGAATATCTCAGGAAAAGTTAATTTAGTGATTTAATATGGTTAATCAAAGTGGCTCGGCTGCGCCTCGGCTTTGAAAGCGCTCTAGCTAGGGATTCTCTCAGAAGAGGAGATGGGACCTCCTGCCAGTGACTGATAGGCCCGGGCTCGCCGGTGGGGCTGCAGGACTGGGGCAAGCTCACTGCCCGGCTGGCAAATGCCCCTGCTCAGAGAAATGCCACCGGCTGAGAGGTTCTCCCTCTCTGGGAGAGCCCTGCTGGGCCCGAGCCGGTGCTGCCAAAGCAGCCTGCGGCACTGCGACCGGCCTCTGTGCCCTGACCATTGCCTCTAGCGGGGCTTGGGAGCAATGGGGCAGCCCCAGGGCCAGGCCCCACAGTGCCGCTCGCTCGGGGCCCCTCAAGGCCTGGGGCGACCACGGGGGCCGGCTGCTCCCCACAGGCTGGGAGCCAAAGACGGCCGCCTCGCAGACTGGGGAGTGCCTGCACAGACGGGGTGAGACTAAAATGAGTTTGCCGTCTGTGGTGGCTCTTAGAAAATGCTGTTTACCTCAGTGTACTTTGATCTATATGGGGCATGCAAGCAATTTACCACAGCCGGGTAGTTTACCACGTGAAACTGTTAATGAATTACTTGGATATTACTTTTGTGCACTTGAAATTACTTGAAAGCTCTTGGTTTGTGCAAATGTGTTGCACTCAACACACTGCTATGCTGCAGTTAATGAGATTTTTGTAAATCCAAAGAAAAGAATTACAAACCAACTCATGTAAATATGTAGAGGGCCAGAGCACTAGGAGGACTCCCAAATCCATACTCCAAATTGGGATAAATTTCCAATGTTCTAACACCCTTTCTGAAGATACAAAGAGTCACAACATACTAACCAAGTTTGATATATTTGGCTTATATTTACTTGCAACTAAAATGCAACAGAATGTTTAAAGTAATAAAAAGATGAAACTTTGTATTGAAAATAAGGTTTTCAAGAGCTGCTTCATCAGGTGCTTGAACCACACTTAAATACGAGGATGGTTGGCATTTTCAGGTAAATTCTTTCTCTTCGTTGTCATTTTGTAGAAGAAACCTTTGGTTGGAAGCACAGATAGATGACAGATATCTAAATATTTCCCATAGCCAGAAGAATGGTGGTATGTGCTTTACAGTGCCATGCCACAGTGTGTAAAACGTGGAAGGCTGTATGCATCCTTCCCACATGAAGGGATAGCCATGTAGCGAGACCTGTGTAATGATTAGGGCTGCAATGCAGCCTTTGGCCTGTTTTGTCCCTGTGTGTGTCTTAAGGAGATTTGGTCTCTCCATGTCTCTCATCCACGTGTACACACACCTCTCTTGGTGGGAGGAGCTGCAGGAGTATGCCAGAAGCTTCACCTCAGCCCCTCCTCAGATCCCTGTTTGACTGCAGCGGCTACTGCAACGTAGGGCAACCAATAGATCTATCTATGCCCTTTAGGTTTCTGTGAGTTGTCAGGTAGTGCTTGAGCTCTTGATGACTCTAAATCAGACTGGCAGAATGCAGGTTCATATCTCCTTTCATTTAGCCGGCTTTAGCAGATCAGCAGCTTATTTTTCAATATATGCATTTTAAAACATAAATGATATTAATATTCTACAATGTTAAGGTTCTAACCTGATTGAGTTTAGACATAAATGAATCTTGTTTACAGCCCGATGCTGTTGTATAAATTTATTCATATGAAATGTAAATTGTCTGATTAAATAAACCTGAACATTTTATCAAAATTACATCAACTCTTAGCTACATTCCAATACTTTTATTAATAAAAAGAAATCAACTTCATAATGTTTGTGAGGACAGAAAGGATTATTAATATTTTTTTATAGACATACTCAAAAAAGTTTGCAAAAAAGTTAACTGTCTTTTTCTCTCTACAAACTTTTAAAATTAATCATGCTGCACAAAATGAACAATGAGAAAGTTATCTGGAAGGATCAAGAGTAACATAGTGATAGATATTACAGAACCAATACTCTCTGTGGTTAATTAACTCCTGGTGCAAAATTGGACTGCTGGGCTCAGGTTTTCTGCAAATTAAAGCAACTAAAGAGTTGCCCTGTGTTATGGGGAAGGTAACAGGCTTCCTTGAACCACTGCGACCTGAATTTAATCTTCAAGGCCAGTGGAGCTTGTGTATGGTTTGTTATGAAGTTTTTCTGTTGGGAAAAGGGTCTTCCAAGCCGCAGAAATCCAGTAACCAAAGTAAACCTTTTTTTGTTCTTATAAGCCAAAGAGTTGGAACAGGTGCCCTCTTGTTCAATAATTCTTCAAAATTTTATAATTCATACTAGACTTATGGTAGAAGATTTTTTAGAAATGCAGATGTATGCAACAGATTGATGTGCACAGGCTTTCAGTCCAGAAATGCATATGTAGGAGACTCATGTACTTAAACAATTTTTGCTACAATCTGTCGAAAACACAAAGTCAGTTGAGGACTTCCTTTTCTGGTCAGTGGACTGTGATTAAGTGTACTGTGGCAATGATGCATCTCGACATACAAGTGACTTTGTTAGACAGATGCTGTACAACCTCAGGCATTCAAGTGGGCTAAATAGTCTTTAGATCTGGGGAGGGGAGATTTGGTAATTTTTTTTGAAGAGCTTAAACAAGAATTAAGGTAAATCTGTAAGGTCAAGTGTTGTTTCAATTGCAATATGTGTATTTCAAAATAGGTCCTTATGAAGTACAGTGTTAGGAAGGAAACGAAAAAAATCTGGCAAGGAAAAGTCCCTTTGGCAAAAAATACACTCAGCTTGTGAAACAAATGGAATATGTGTGGGTAAGCTCTGTGGTTGACTTTGGAAATCTTAATATTCAGAACTGAGTTTTCAGGCTGCATATAAAAGTAGTGCCTTGTTATCATTAAAATCAGCTAAATTTACCTGTTTAAAAAAGAATTAAACTACCCTTGCAAAATTGTCTCTTCCAGTGTCTTAGCTGAGTGCATTTTTTTTTGTGGAAGTGAGGAACTTCAGTATTTGCGTTACATCTGTAAGATTAAACAGCTTTTTTTTTTTGTGAGTTGTGTGCATGGGCGAGTGGGTTTAGTTTAGTTTTTATGGGAAGGCTTCTTCAATAAGTGTATTTCAAAAAGCTCACCTCAATTTATATTTGTTTAACCAATTCATTATGCAGAGTAAAAGCTCTATAATTTGCCATAACCAAGTGTGTCTTTGTCTCTGAAGACCTGGTATGGTGTTTTGAAGCAACTTTCTGAAAAAGCAGGATGGCAGATTGGAGCAGTGAAGCAGCTGTTTTCATAAAAGTCTTTTAACTGGATGAGGAAATTACTAAAACACTATCATTGCCTTTGAGTCTGTTTTTCAGTGTTTGTGAACAGAATATTAACCCTCATACCTTAGCGGTAAACCCATTATTTTCCTTGATAAGAAGTACCACTTTCCCACTAAAAATCTGCCAGAATACTGTGGAATGTGGCTGAGCTACCCAAATATATGAGACCTCCCTTTTTGATGTATTGAACAAAAGAAATGTCTGTTTTATGGAGAAGTGAAAGGAAGAAGCTGGATATTTAATCTTCTTATATACTCTATGCATTAGAATGATGAATGGAGTGCATCAATGGAGAAAGATGCAACTAACTCTGACTAGTCCATGCATCCATTTTACCATAAATTAATTGTTGACCCTCTTCTACTGTCTACATCAATGTTTTTATCCCTTATCTGCAAGAACGAACCTAGCGTTTTCTCTCTGACACAACTCTAAACTTCAAGTTTAAATATTGCAAATAATTAAAGATCATTTAAATAAAAGTATAGAAAATTAAATACTAGTTTTGCATATAAAGTGGGCTTAATGTTCTAGGTGTGATTCCAGATCACTCCTTTAGACTGTTAACTTTACATTCATATTTAACAAATGACATTATTCAGTTTCATGGGGTCACTGTGTCAAAATGTCTGTGTTAGAACTTTAATTTATTTCCAAAGGTTCTTTGAGTGGGCAGATAGGAGTGGTGTGTTAGAATGATTTATCATCTCTGATTCCCAATGTGGATTTTAAGGCTTGGAACGTAGTCTATGATGTTAATTTTAAGTCTAGATGGGTTCAGCCGCTCTGTAGTGGCAGACTGAATGAATGGGACTCGTATCCCAAATGTGGGAGGCTGACCCTCTTCTTAAATATTGATGGTGCCTCTAATTCTATCTCCTGATCAAAGTGACAATTTATCCACCTGTGAACATGAATAGAAAACATGCAAGTGTGTTTGTGGCCAAATTTTGCTTTGTTAGCATCCTGTCCTGGAAAGCCTAATGGACTCTTATGATATCAGCAATTATTTGGTATAGACAAGAGATGCCAGTCTGAGAGTGTGATAATTGAGAAGTTAGGGAAAGTTTTTTAAACCTGTCAGCCAACTTCATTGGATCATAGGCTGTTTTTTATTTCAATATTTATTTTACTGTGCTATAAATTAATGCACGTGTACCAGTGATGATCTTTGCTATGGGACTGCTGACTTTGTACTCTAAGGTAGTCGGGCACTAAGTGTAAATTTCACTGACTGACTAAAAGTGCAGAGGAAATGAGCAGGTAATGAGAGCAGAGCAGCCAGTTCTTTAATTGAATTAAAAGCCGGGTGACACCAATGCAGACACCTGTCCAATTACAGACAGGCCAAGGTGTTTACCATTGCTGTACAAGCGATTTGAAGATGACAGAAATCTTTCCGCCCACAGATTAACATAATGAAGGAGAACAGATTACAGTGGATGCTGGCCAAACAGATAGGTTGGCAGCTGAAAAAAAAGTAGTTTGCTGAAGTATGTAAATAAAATCTGTGCACTTGCTATTGCCTACCTATGCAGCACATCTGTTTCTTTGTTGAAAGGAAATAGTGCAAGAGTACATGTGAAGAAAAAACGTTAATTAGGAAATGAAAAAAATATTTTTTACTTTGCTACCTTTGCTGAATAATTATTTTTTTTTTTACATAAACCTCCTGTTGCAAAAGGGTTTATTTGTTTGTTTGGGTGTTTGGTTTTTTTTTTTTTTTTTCANCACAAGCCTGCCTATGCAACGTACATCTGTGGCACTGCAGGTGCTTTATATAAAACCTTTCTACTTTGTCAAAAGTAAACCAAACAGCGCAATCCAAACCTTCTACAGCTACAGGCATCTTTCTGGATATGTGCTACTGTAGCTCTCAGTGCCTGAAGCCATTGGTGACCCCACAGAATGTCTTCCATCAGGAAATGCAAGGAGCATTAATTCACTGCTTCATAAGAAAAGAACGCTACAAGTGCTAAATGTACAAATAAAACTAAATTGCTTCCTAAAGCACAGCAGAGTGAATAGAGAGGTAGCGTATACACTATACCATGCTCCTCTTAACCGAGAACTTGCAAATGTCACAGAGGATTTGGTTTCTGCATGTGTTTATTTGCTGAAGGTAATTCCAATAGTACCTTTTATATGTACCATGTTTAACCCTCTGTGATCTGGAAATAAGTGCTTTGTACTAAGTATTATGCAAAAAAGATTTTTTTTTTTTTTTGACTGAAATTTCTGTGCTGAAGAATTTACTGTAGATTCCAATATTCCAGCTTTACAGGAATAGTAATGTTTTAAATAATGTCATTATTTCGTATTTTCTGCTTTTTCAATGCTCTTAAAAATATTTGTCTTCCATCACAGGAAGATTACAGGCACATTTGCTTGGGTGGTAGCTGACACAACGTTCTTTTTCTTTCCTGTCACATTTGCATTAGATAGTAAAATGGCAGTACAGCTTTCCACTGTTAACCAGGGATTTGCAAAATCAAAACTATAACCAGAGAGAGTGGATTCTGATCAACTGGTTTTAGTTTAACACTACTCTGAAGTGAATGTGATTACTTATGAATATGTCTTTGTGTGTATGAGTGGAACTGGACCTCAGAGAATTGAAATAGAAAGATCATTGCACTGCCAACCTTTGAAGTTTTGGGAGTAATTATAAGGAAAGACACAAACATTACTAATTCAGTGAAAGCTAATCTCATATTTTCCATGTGAACACACCTATTGGTAAACACAATATAAACATTCACAGACTTACTTTGATTGTCCTACTCAGAAAATAATACACTTGTGCTCTAACTGTTAGCTTTCAGCATCAAACTCTCCAGGGCCTTTTTGTGAGTTTAAAGGACTTATGTGGGGGAAAAAAGACATTTTTTTTAATGAAATCCAAAGTTATGTTGCATTCTATGTAGTAACCCAATGAGGAATAATAGTAAGGACGAATTTCTTCTACCAGTTTGTGTACATGTAATGCTGAGGGTGTTTGCAGTTTTATTGTACTGTGGGAAGTTTGGCCAAGAATTGTGGTTCTCTGACGTACTGTTGTTTTTGAAGCTGCTTTGCAAAATCCTTGTGTCAGACAGCTCCAAAATAAGAGTTTGCTCTCTATATTGTTTTTTTCTAATGAATCACCCCATTGATTTTACTAAAAGCTGTGAGAGCCAAGGTGAGAACATGGTTTGAAATAAAACTTGACTTGAACTGGCCTTCTTTTTATTATTACTGCATTTTCATTCCATATTACTTTAATGTTGGACCTACCTTGAAATGGGAACTGCTGATGTTTCTGAAAATGACTATAAACCACATTTTTTTCCATCCAGTCCTTCTGTATAATGCAGTTCAAAATATTGTGTAACTTCCTAAAGTGGTAAGCAGTGATTTGTTGCATTCACTATGACAAGTAGCTGATCGATTTATGGGAATCTAGCAACTTGTCTTTACTAACATAAGCAAGGCCTGAAAAAGCATAAGATTACGGGTCTTCGTTTTCTTGTAAGCCTTTGGGTACTGTGTTACCTGAGTTATGTTACTGTAGTAGTATAGCAAATATATGGTCTATATGCTGCCACTGAAATAATGGAACCCAAGTGGGATGTTTCATACAAAAAAGAGATTTCAGTTTATGGATGAATAGGGGCAATATTGGAGAAGAAGCATTAAAAAAAATTTGTTCTGGGAGAGAGTGAAAGTTCCTTGGAAAAACAAAATGAATAACTGAAAAAACTTTGTGAGGCAGGGACTAAGAAAAAAACTCCTTTATTGTCATAGTTATATTAAAATCTACACCTCAGTCTTGAAGTAGTATTTGTTATAGTGAACATAACTAAAGAAACTTAGCTGCATTGTTGGTAGTAAGAATCAAATAAAATACCATTTACTTTTGACTTATTTTGCAAAATTTAAGTCATGGCACAATAGGAGTGAAACCTTAAAATCATTTTTGTTTTCCACCTGTAACAGTGAAAGCCTGTAACAGAAAACTTTAATCTTTCATTTCTGTCTGTGTACGTGTACAACCTGTCTGTATACTGTACATGCATAACACCTTGCTTTCTTCTGTTGCAGGCATATTGACAGGCTTGCATCCCTTCACAAACTATGCTGTAACCCTAACTGCTTGCACTTTGGCTGGCTGTACTGAGAGCTTGCATGCATTGAACATCTCCACTCCACAAGAAGGTAAAGTAATTTCAAAGGTCTTGACTTCCACATTTCAGTCATGAATAATAAAACAGGAGAAGAGCTAAATGCTGCAAAGCCATTTGCTGGAAAACCCCAACCTAATTTGATGACAAAGTGCATTGCCAGACCATAATTGCTCCATTTTTTGGGGGGGTGCGAAAATGAATCAAACTCCATACCCTTTAATGACATGCATCTTTAATAGCTGTAATGCAGATTAATGGGCTTTTTAATTGCTGTTACATTGTTCATGCAAGAGCCTTGTCATTAATATGAAGCATCTGAAAGATTAATGAAAGCTTCCTCATTTTACTATGGCTCAGAAGTAAATCTAGAGACAGTCTGACTAAAAAGAATTGATTGTATGGCACAGTATGAAATTGAGAATCAAACGGTTGATTTCCATGGTTTCTTTTAACTGCTAAACACCAGCTATAGGCAACAATTATTTCAGTGTGATGAAACCTTCAAATGCCGATTGACTTATTTATTAATCACTCCTCAGATTTTCCCTTTCTTTTCTAAACACTTTTAGATGTTGTGCTCAAACTTACAGGTTGTGAGTGTAAATTTATGTTTTCTGTGCTTACATCAAGAACAAGAGCAGGGAGAAAGAGAAAATACACAACATTTCTGACATTAGAGACTAGACTGATAAGTAATACACATCAATTACTGGAGCAAATGCTCCTAAAATACCTGTGACATATCTAACTCCATTCTCAATTAAACATAAAGTACACATCTGCTGGCTCTATCATCCTAAAGCCATGTTAATCCAGTTAAAATCTTCAGTTACCCCAAATTTACACCAGTAGAATAATGAAGACTTTGACATGTATTTATAGGACAGTAGTTAATCTTCCATAGTGTGGAGTAGTTTTCAAAATTCCCTCCCTCCCACAGTTCTTTGTTTAATCTTCTCATATAAACTAGATAGTAATACAGTACCAATAAAACAAATAAAATTTTAGCATGAAGTTATGTGAATTACAATCATAATGATTAAAAGAATGCTAGAGTGTTTGTTGACTGCTGCCGAAGGAGGTAGTCACGCAAGGTGTTGTCCTGATGAGGACAGTCCTGAAGACTGCAGTCTAACGCTGCTGGAACAGCATTTTGATGTGCACGTGTTAGCAACTGCCAACAGCACCATTCAAATCAAAACCCAATTATCACCTGTTGGAAATTCTAAATAAATTGACTGAGTTTATCTGGTGGCATTATCCATGAATGGGTGTAGCTTCTGACAGCCAAACAGTTAATGGACCCTGTGATGTAAACATGAAATACAGAGTTGTTTATTTATTTCTGGTGTAATGTAGTAATTAAAAAATAAATTGTTTATGTCTTACTTTCTCATCTTAGTAAATAAAGCAGGGATTCTTACATGTGTTTGAGAAAAACATCCACGGTTTTCAGATGTGCTGTCATATTGGGAAGGTTTAGGCAAGAATAGATTTATTTTTTTTTTCTCAGAGATCAAATAAAGCCATGGGGAACATGTGTTTTATCCCTCAGAAGAATTGAACAAAAAGTCGATGTCTGGAGTTTCTATTTTTGGACGCTCTTGTTGCATGCTCTTAGTAACAATAAATTGATGATACAGAAGACAGACACCGTATCACACCCTCCAGCTATCCCTGTTTCCCTATTGAAACATTCATTACTTTATATTGTTTTCACATTGCCAGCCACTGCTAGTTATTGTTTTAAATTGCTAGCACAGAGCTTGTAAATTACAAGATATTCCTCCCAGACTAAGGCCCAAGTTCTGCTCCCCTTGCGATATTCAGTGGGATTGCTTGTGCTTCTAGCATATAACTCATTGGAAAGGTGAGAGAACTCAGCTTTTAAATTATTATCCATTGCCAACTTCCAGTAGATTATATACATAAAATCTACACTAAACAAACATTGCTAAGTGTATTGAATTTTGAAAAGTCTGAAATAAGGGGTAGTACCTGAGTATACAGTATCTGCAGTTGTGATTACAAAGAATGATAACTTTATAGTTAGGAATAAAAAGCATGAAGGAAGAGAAAATAATTTGTATTAAAAAAGGACTGTACTAACATAGTGTACCTCTCCCCTTGCTCAGTGTTATCAAACTGGAAAGATAAAGTTATATAAGTGTAATTATTCTCCTAAAAAGCAGTCCTTGTCTTTCGTAGAAATTTCTATTTGGCTAGGAAACCTCACATGTAATAGAAGAGTTCTCAAAATGCTGGTATGTTGCAAGCATAAAATCTCTTTTGAACTTCAGCTCTACCAACAATCATTCTGGTAGTAGCTGCTTACCGAAATTATTTATTATTTGTGGAAATATAATATAATATGTTGTACATTTTCACCAGCCCCTGAAGATGTGCAACCACCCACAGCAATATCCTTTCCCACGTTCTTGCTGATGAGTTGGAGTCCACCAAAAACTCCAAATGGTATTATTACACAATATACTTTATATGTGAACGGAGTACCAATCTACTTTGGAAATGGAACCAAATATGTCCTAAAAGGTGAGTTTTGTGCTAGGTAGCATGTCAGATGAGTATCTCATAGTTGCTATGATTGCATAGAATCATAAAATCGTCTAGGTTGGAAGGGGGACCTATAAGATCATCGAATTCAACCATCAGCCTAACACTGCCAAAACCCACCACTAGACCATGTCCCTAAGCACCACATATATGACTGGCCCCTTCTTACTTCAGAGGAAAAGAAAAATAAATTTAAAATGGGCTGGATGCGTTATAAACCCGATGGGTTTGATTTTTTTAAAGAATCCTTCATAGAACACTCTGTTGGGACTCAGAAATTAATGTTTCCATGGTGTAGCTAAATCTTGTTCTGTGTTGTCCTCTTTCACACGTCCTGAGTCATCTTTTTAATGGTTTTATAACTTTTTGATCTCGTAGCATCCAGCTCTCAAAACAAGTAAACTGTAAGCTGTTGAAGACAAGATATGGTGTACAGGTTTAATAGTTTTTCCTACTGTCCTCCTTAGATATTCTTAATTGGAGAGCCACTGTGTTGCTTTCCTGAATAGCCCATGTTTAATTCAAGCATAAACTAATAATCCATTTTCTTCTGATAACGCTTATGCAATGTGTCAATAAACAAGTTATATCAATACTCTTAAACTATTACATAGAAGCTAAATGGCTGTTGTTTGGCAGTACAGTGAAGCAGTAATCTGACTTCCTATTTTAATGTAATTGGTGTAGTTCAGAGATTATTCAAACAACAACAACAAAAATCAAAATAAAAACCAAACTGTTGAGCTAAAAGTATCATAGCACAACACAAGCACTATTCTGGACCCGTCAGGATTTTTATATGGTAGTAGTGCAAGTAAAAGTAAAGCATCTCATATCAGACAACTCAGGGGAAAAAGGGTATCAAGACCCTACTCTCTCTTTAATGTAAAGCCTTAAAATTCAAAGCCATTTCTGCATCTTGAGTTAGTATAAAACATATTTAAAAATTCATATAGTTCAAATTTCTTTGCCTCTCACAGGCCATAAGCTACTGGTGTGGTGGGTCAGTTTTGACACTGAAAAATGAATCCAGTTAGAGAACCTCCTGAAGGCTGTTGATGATCGCTATAATAAATAGTGCACTCTTTAAGTCAAACTTTTTCATTCTGTATTCAAAGGTAATGGATTTTTCGTAACCATAGTAACCTTAGTGTATTTCTGGATAAATACATGAGGTATATACATTCTGGTTTTATTTTTGAATATAAACTACCACATTATGTATTACTAATAATATGAAAAATAGGATATAGGTTAGCATAATGACAGCTCAAACTAGTGTGCATTTTTCTTCTGCAAAAAAATAAATATTTATCAAAAGTATAGGTTCAATTAATTTCTCCCCCATCTCCTCCCCTCCCCCCCAGTTTTCTGGTATTCTTGTAGTGCCATTTATCTTTTTTGCGAGATCTCCATTAATCTCTTATTGTCATACCATAACACAATTCTTAAGAATTTTGAAGTGCAAGTAGTTTTGCTTCCAATCTTATTAAAATTATTACTGAAAGTTCATCACAGGTAGTTTTACTGGTGTGTTCATCTGCAACCTGGTTATAAATTGACAAGCAATGGAAAATGTTTGAGGAAATGTTCACTGTAATGTATTTTTTTTGGTTGGTTTTAGATTCATGTGTGATTGTCTTCTGGCTCGTAGTCAAAATGAATGCTTATTGATAGAAATTGTAGTCAAGTAACTTTTGTAATTGTTCTTTCAAAATAAAGAAAAGGATAAATTAAGAAGGGTTGGGACTTGTTGCTCTTGTTGCTTTTATTTAGAAATTATTTATTTATGTTTTTCTACATTTTTCTAGAAATTTTGATATTTTTGATCCTATTAAGCATTTCCTAACTTTGATTTCAATTAATTTTTTAGGCAGACATAAGAAATAAAGAGAAAAGAGAATCTTATTCAAAAGAGAAGGCTAGTGAATCAGATTGTGTTGCCCTATGCAGTACTGTGCAAGAGCCACTCTTGCCTACCGTTCTGAACATGGCGTGGAGATCAGTCTGTTTACTTTGGATCAATTTTATTTAGCTGCCAGTTTCTCACCCTGAGGGGTAAGAGGTGATCTGAGCCAGCAGACTGGGATTTGGGTCACTAGAAATCCTAGTCATTCTGAATCAGATTTATTCAAGATCTGGCTTACATCTGCATGTATCTTGAATTTCACTCGTTTTTGCTTCCTTTCAGAGCCCAAGATTTTCCTCATTGCAGGCTAGAGGTAAAAGAGGTATAACATAATCTTTTTTTTCCCAAGGGTTATGGTTTTACAGTGAAAAGTTGCAGCTTTTGATTTTCCAGTGTTACGCATGTCTCTCTCCTACCTTTTTAGCTTTTCCCATATTGTTATCCTTTTCCTTTCAGCATTTATGCTAGCGATGTTGGTGACTTATTGCCTCAATATTATATGTTATTGACTCTAAACAGAGAGACAAAGGTCATTGTCTCTGACATGTTTCCTATTCATTCACCAAAATGATTTTTTTTAGTTTAATGACTGTAGGACTGAGCTCCTAACCCGTAGTCTATACCAGAAAGTCACAGATTCTTTCTGTGTTTTTTAAAGTGCTGCATCTATTGAAATGGTTTTTTAAAACCTTTCTTTTTAGGAAGGCATAAATTCTGTCTAAAAATTAGTACTTCCCTGACTTTCACTTCAGACCATGAAAAGTGCAATCAGTTTAGGCCCAGATTAATTAATCCATAACTTGAGAAGGGATACGTTTTCTCAACAGCATAATTGCAAATATATTGTTAACTTAGTTTCTGATCTTGACAGTTGTTGAGGGCTTGAAATACTCATTGATTTTCATGGAAATTCAAGTGTTTGTTTCCTCTAGGGGTTGAGCTGTAATTAAAAAGGAAACCCTTTAAAAGCACGTATGGCAAATGCACACTTTGCCACATTGAAAAGGGGGACCCATTAGGCATCCATCATCCATTAGTGCCTTTAAATATTTTCCCCTTATTGACAAATTCAGCTTCTGAGTTGTGAGTAATAAAGCACTGAAATGAAGCCAGCCCCTGTACCGCAACACCTTTGTTAACTGTCTGTCTGCAATTTTTCTGCTTTCGACCTTTTTGCTTTTGCCTTTGGGTCCTACTTCTTCGTGCAATCTGGGTGCTGTTTCACATCCTGAATTCCAGGGAAAGCCTAATCTCTCCAATGGATAGGGACAAGCCAAGAAGGAAAAAGTCAGTCCAGGATCTCAAGTGGAATTTAGGCTATGTGAACCCATGCCCCTGTATTCATGCCTTCAGTTCCTCTGTGTGAGAGTGCAGAAGCTCCTGTAACCAAGACCAACAGCTGCAGCTCAGGAAAGCAATTGCAGTAGGGTTCTGCTCACCAAACTTGCATACCTTACTGTTCTGTAGAGATGACTAGCAGCTGTGAGGAGATGGAGAAGCTTGTACAGTCATTTTCAAAACTCTTAACATATACACACTGATCTTACAAAGGCTTTTGATTTTAGGAAAATTTGAGTTGATTTTTCCTGTGGATAGAAAAATATGATTCTCGCCCATCCAAACACTCACAGGCAAAATTGAAGCTTCTACTTTGAAATGTGGAGATTTCTTAATGCAATTCTTTTTTCATATTTTTAAATTTAGGCAAGGTATTAGTTCTTGTTTTCTCTTTTCTCTAAATTAGTCTCAAAAACTTACCACCTGCCTTAGATCAAAGAGAAAACAGGGTGAGTTTTATACTGAAAAGTATTCGACTGCAGTGGCCTGAACTGGTGGTGCCATTACCATCAGCAGAAAGGTGGTCTAATAAATGCAGAAAGGTATAGTATAAGCAGAGACAGTAATGATCAGATGTGACCCAAGTGGCAAGTTTTGTTTTGGTGGAAACCTTATTGTTGTGAAGAAACTTTAGAAAAAAGATAAGAGAAAAATATTCTTCTATTTTTTAAATGCTGAGCGTTAGATGGACTGAGAAAAGGTGTTTGTTACCTAACGTGTTTACAATGGGAAATGAGTTTGTAGATATCTTTATAAAACAAAAAGTATAAATCTATCTTTGCACTGGGCTTGGCATTGAGGATGTGCATCTACATTTTCTGCAGCACTAGGTACTTGACAATGTTAACAAATTGTGTTCATATAATTTCCCTAGCAGAATCTAATGGTTCTCATCATGAATCTTTAAAAGGAAGAGATTCTTATTAAGACTCAGCTGTATGAAACTTATTTTTCTCTGCCAACTGAAAAGAAGTGTTTCCAGTTTTTCAGGAAAGAGATCCGGTCAACTGTGTTACAAGGACAGATCCTCAACTGAGTTAAATGATTATAGAGCTATCCTAAATTACATGCCCAAGAGTTTAAAAAACCATGACAGACTGCTTTGTACCAGATTTCTGGGCAAAATATTAAGGAGAGCCTTGGAAAAGGTGAGAAAGAGCTGCCTTCACAATTTTGTCTAAAAGCGTGAACTAAGCTTTGGCTTATTCAAATTGTTATTTGATCTAAGTGTGGAAAAGCTGATCCTACCAAACCAGTATAGAATAGGAGCCTTGTTTTCCTGTGAGGAAGAGGCAGATGTTTGACATCTGTGTAAACAGGGCTTAGCATATCTGAACTTAAAAAACAGGAGAACCCCAGATTAGTACCTGTATTTTTTTAATGTTGCTGTAAACCAGTAGCAATTACAATACGCACTATGCACAGCCATGCATGGTTATTACATTTTAGTGAAAAATTGACAGGTTTTTGTCATTTTTATCCTTATGACTACTACTGCTTGTTTTAAATGATAGATCATGATAATAAAAGCAAAATCCATCATAATGTCAATATTGTACTAATTGCCAAGTGAAACATTTGAATAAGAAAATCCACAGAATTGTATGTAGAGGATAATTGCAGTAAGATGTATCACTGCAAGAAGCTGAAGCACTGAGAAGAAAACACTTATGCTAGGTTTGGGGCGTAGTTCTCATGGTTACTTTTCATACAGTTTTTAGTTATAGCTATGTTTGAAAAGCACTAGTTTCCAACCCTAAGGATTTGTGTTCCTTTGTTTTAGGTCCTGCTTAAAGAGGACAGGCAACTTGTGCCTTAAAGGACAAACAATAGAAACATACTGTAGTCCTCTGTTATGAGTTTATTGCCCGTCTTCCAGGTTGCAGTGAAATACATATAAATACCAAATGAAGCCAGTCTGGTATTTCACTAGGGTGTTTTGGAAAGAGGAGTTTGCTATCCAATATGATGTTAGTGCTAGATTTATGTATTATATAACTCTGGATGTCACAATTCCTCTTTTTTTTTTTTGTGAAGCAGAGGCTTGTTTAACACCATTGTGAGCAATGGAAAGTTCGTCTTCATCCCTTTGCAGTTAGAATTGCTTATCTGAAATGTCTTACGTGGGACCCAATGAAGATATGCCCCACTGTCTCTTTCTTATTTTAGGGTCTTGCAATACCATGCTACAGTTCCATACCCACCCCTCATATTTGGTTTAGCAACATATCCAGCTGATAAGGCATACAGGAAATAACATGTTTTCCGGCGTGGCATATAAAGAATGCCTGCTGCTTCAGGCTTTATTCTGGCCTGAGTATGCATTTAAGTAAATACATATTGGTACACCTAGCACTAGAGGGCAGAGTACACCAGTCTTACAGGAGAAGCTGCCTTCCTCGAAGTTGTAGGCATATAAGAAAGCACATTCGATACACCTGAATTGGCAACGCTGACATTGCCAGTGACCGGTACTATCGTAATTAATTCCACAGACCCAGAATGCAGATTCAGCAGGCACAAAACCAAAGGGCAAATGGGCTGTCTGAGTCTGGCATTCCTGTATTTCAGCTTCAGACAGAAAGATCTGGTGCACTCATTGGACTTAATAATACAAATCTGGGGAATTTAGACGGGAGGGAGAGTGGGGTAAGGGTAAAAGCATTATGTTTATTTGTAGCAGCTCTGTTGTATCATTTCCTATTGCAGTGCATTAGTGCAGTGTTAAATAAAATCTGCTTATTTAAAATCCTTTTAAATAGTGTTTAAATATTTCCTGCTGATACAATCTGCTAAAGTAGTTATCCTTGCTGCAGATTTCAGTTAACCTTGTCGCAGATATTAAGCCTGAAGCTACACAGACTTTTAGGGACCTTGATTATAGAGCAAAACCTAATGGTGTCATTATAAAACCACAGCTGGACAAGCTTCTGGAGTCCTTGTCCTTTGATCAGATTTGGGTAACACAGCAAGCCAGGAGACAACTCACGCTAACCCTGCTGGAAGTGCTGAGCTCTCAGGTTGCTTGAGTACTGCTTTCTAAAAATTAAAATGCAACACAAATTATAAAATGAGAGTTCTTGGTATGTCACAGTCTTCTGTATGTACCAACACAAACTGGAGCAAATAGCTTCTCCAGAGCTAATAGCTGTAGAACAGGGAGAGTTCTTTTATTCTTCTTTCCCTTCTGGCAGTGTAGGAAATATTTTGGCTCTGGGCTCTCTTTTTTAAACAAAGAGAAGAAAAACATTGATTTTAAGTCTTGTCTGAATTCCATGACAAGCAACCACTAAAAAATGTAAAACACCCAGATTATTTTGTCCTGTGATTTTACTTCAAAATGAGTTGTCAGAATTAGATGTATATAGGCTTCTGGTTTATTTTCTCCTTCACAGATATCTAGATTGATCAGCAGACTTAAAGATGTTGAGATATCCTCAAAAGACTGTGTACTGAGGAGGACAGATTTAAATCAAGCGTTCATTGAGCTCAACTTGAAAAATTTAAACACAACCTTTTTTTTTTTGGGGGGGGGGGGGGTGTNATTATCGTCTTGGAGGTGTTCTGCACCATCATGTGGATTTGCAGGTCTTCTCCAAGACATCACCACCGCAGTTAGATTCTTATTTTCCCACTTTCTGAGATCGGTTTGTTGTAAAATTGCCTTTGTGAACGTCTCTTGGGCAAACTGGCCGAGTCTTGTGCACCTTGTCTGCCTTACTCAGTAACTTCTAATGGGCGTAATCTGCTTCTCTGCCTTTTGTCTTTCATTAGTGAGAACTTCATATAGGGCCCTATGAAGTGATACAGTTTCTCTTTGTGAGCAGCTGTCGCATGGTGACCACTGTTAGCTATTAAACATTGAGAAGTCTCTTCAGATTTATAAGAACTAGAACATGCTTTCTTGGTCATGTTGTGCCCACAGCCTGAAATACTTTTTGTGGGATCTTATTTGCAGCAGTATGTCTTGTAATTGTGGTTGGCCTGAAACTAGTCAGGCAAAGTGGCGGGTTCTGTTCTGGTTTTAATTTTGCTGATAGAACAGACGCATGAGCTTACAGTTTAAGTCAAGATTTCATTCAATCACGCTTTTCTTCAGTGCTTTAGAAAACACCAGAAATTATACAAGGTTTTATGTCCAACTTATAAATCATATATTTCTAGATAAAGAAAGGCATCTCCACTTTCCTGAGAGTTTGGTTTTGGTTTTGTTTTGGTTTGGTTTGTTTTTTTTTTCCCCCAGGATCATTTTCAAATGCTTGGTAAATGATTCATGCTTAGTTTCAAGTAATGCTGGACTCATGTACATAAAGATATGGCATCTCTTGCACAGATGGACTAAGGCCAAACCTGCTGCTTCTGTTTGAATCTCTTGATACCCATTCATATGGATATACCTCACTCAGCTCTAACTTAATAGGCTTGGAAAGAGAGTGGGGTGGCCTTCTTCATATTGCAAACTGCATAATGAAGCTTCTCTCTGAGATATGCCTTATACCCTAGAAAACACACTCATATTTCTCCTTACTCAGTTAAGACCATTTGGTCTCCTGAACTTCCAAATGCTTGATGTATATTTAATTTAAGATAGATATTTTCTTCCATGCTGCTATTACAAATTGTGTTGGCTTATCTGTGATAATTATTGTGACTGAGTAATACATTGGTTCCTGTTTGTCTTGCACTAGACACAAACCCTTCTTTCTGTACCTGGTATTGTCCCAACCTTCCTTTAGTATTAGCTGAATATTAATAAATGGTGACAATCTACAGGCAGGTGACCCCACAGTAATACTTCTGGAGGGTCCCCAACCAGGGGTTCCCCTTTTCCTTGGTTTTATTAAATACATGGTCATGAGGGTGTTGAGTCATTAACCATTACTTAAATATTTTCAGCATTTTATTTATTGAAAAAACAGAAAGCTATAACGAGACAAATTTATGAAAAGGGGAATCGTTGATGTTTGCATGTTTCAGACTCGTCATGTCAATAAATCTGAGCAACTTCCTTACAACTTGCATTTCTACAATAAAATGCTTCACCAGTTAATGTCTTTTCCTGTTACTGTAAGTCCAGAACTTCCTGAGTGTCTTTCATCTTTCACAAGTCTTGTCTTGTGGGTGAACAATACAAGCATGAGTGTTACAAGGGCATAAAATAGTTGGATGTAAGTTTGATTTTAAAAATACTTGATGGTTTGTGTGCTTGGAGGAGGATTCCTGTATTTTTAAGAGTCTGTTTTTCTGTCATCCTAACTTATGTGAAAACATATGCAAGGCATAAAGCATGTCACAAAAAGCATGAAAGGCATTCTAGGATACTTCCTTTCATGTTGAATCCCTGCCAAAAATCTAACCTAGGTTTCTACACTGATTGCCTAAATTGTTTACATAAAGCTTAATAGCCTTTTAGTCAGTACTGAATTCCATCATGCTTTCCACTAGTCTTCCATGAAATATTGTATTTTTTATGACAATCTGTTTCTGATTGAAGCATTTCACATAAATTGTAGTTGGACTTTGGAAGCTGCTGGGGGTTTTCTCTTTTTTCTTTCTTTCTTTTCCATGGTTTTTATTGTGTAAGTAGAGTGACACATTAAAGTGAGGTGTTACCAGGAAGTTAACCAGTGCATGGGAAAAAATACTGAAGTGGACACAAAACTAAACATGTAAGAACAACATCAGATTAGTGTGCTTTAAGTAAGGCTTAGACTCATGGTCTTAAGATGAATGGAAAGGTAGATGATGAACATTGTTATAGTTTCTATGATGGCTGCTTTGGGTAGAACGTGGTCCTTTATTAGAGGCACATTTACAGTATGCATATCTTGATTTCTTTTTCTGCACGTCTGAGCATGTTTATAGCTACATGTGAATAGGCATCTGGATTTCTAATTTAAGAATGGTGCTGTTGAATCATTCTGGTGAGGAGTGGTGTAGGACAAGGTCTGCACATCTAAGAGAGAGTAAGTGATCAGGTGGGAAAGTGAATTTTTACACTGGTGATAATAAACTGCCTGTGTTCTGTCTTGGGAAAATATATCATGAGCATTTTCTAATTCTAATTTGTGATTTAATCGATTCAATCAATAAATTTCTATGTTCTTTCTGTGAGTATACATGGCTTCCATCAACAGAGGTGCATAAATATATAAAATTTGATACAAATGTCTTGGGGAGACATATAATATTTTTATTTAAATTTTTTTCTAGTTGATATAAATTAGAGTCAGTCAGTGCCGAATAGATAGTAGGGGCAGTTAAAACAGCTCTGCCAACAGTTGAAAGCTTTCTTGTTAGGACAGTGGGTGAATAGCTTTGCATCCCCTCTGTTAGTCAGTGGAAAAGGCTATTCAGGGGTGACTAGAGAATCTGGCTTATTAAAAGCTTCTGGGTCCTCACTGCTTTCCTTTCCAGGATCATTGACTAGACTGGGTGAGTTCATACAGAGGATGTGTAAGTGGTGAAAATTTCTACCATCTGTTCTATGAGAAATGTAGAAAATGGAGGAAATTATCAACAGTGGGAAGTAACCCATGTTGGTACAGTATGTCAACAGCTTCCTTTTGAAAGCTGAATTTCTTACTGACTTCAACTTTGGTGCTATTTATGATCACTTAATTTTAATATTGTTAGTCTTTTTTTTTTTTTCTGATCAAGGAACAATAATTTAATCCAATTGACAAGAGCATTCACATGTTCTCATGAGCTGACGTGCTAGCCTTTTCATCAGCTCAAGGATAAGAACGCTCTCCTACATATCAAAATAATTGGGGTGCCTTTAGCTATTCTTAAAAGTTAGGGTAAAAGTATTTGTTTCATTTCAACTAATGTGTTTTCAGTTTTTGAGGTATGGCTCTTGGGATTTAATACCATTGTTGTAACGTCACATAACAATTTTTAAGCTGCTAAATTGTACTGGGAATTAAAATACATGCATAATAGAAGTCTTTCTCCTCAGTTTACAGGCAGAGAATACATTACATAGAAAGCTAGTCAAAGAAAACTCAAAATAAAGTGAGGTACACTGAAGAAATTAAAAGATTAAATAAATAAATAAATAAATGTTACCAGAAAAAGAGGGGCACTGGTCTTAGCTTAACTATGAAGAGAAGCTGCATGGCAGAGATTGAGGTAATTAGCACCAGAACATAGTTTAAAATATTTGCATAGAGGACAAAGAAAAATCTAGCGAACTAAATACACTAAGTTCAAAACAGTTGAGAGAAATTACAAGGTGACTTCTTCCGCCAAAGAGCCTGTCCCTAGTGATGCCTCTTTGGGATGTGAATTAATCAACACTGTAGCGCTCCAGCCAGAGAACCAAAAAACATTAAAGCAACTAGACTAAAATCATTCCTTGTTCCTACACCCTATCACCAGGTAACAGTGCTTCTTAGAGGTAGAACTGCTGTGGGGGAAAGCCACGGGCTCTGCAAAATCGGTGGCCTTCGTGTGCTATCATATAAGTTGTGGTCGCAAAAATTTTACAGGCTTCAGCAGAGAAGCTGAAAGCATGAATTGACATAGAGATTAGTCTACTCCACCAGGAAATCCAACTAGAGGAGCAGTGCGTCATGTTAACTGTGAATTGTAAGAAAGTTTCTGTTGCAAGTTCTGCGTTCTCTTTGTAAGTTAGGTAGAGGACTTCATTTTACTCTGTCACCTTCTGAAAGCGCTGCCATTTAATGTCTGCCTCTTACAGTCATGTCCCTGAGTATCACAAGAAAATGCAGAAAGACGACACCAATACTGTAACATAACGCAACAATGACTGCTAACATATAGTGTCTGTTGCTTTTCTGCAAGGAAACAAAGTAGTGATTATAAAATCTCAATAGTCTAGCTGGAAAAAAAAAAAATTGTAGAGCAGTAGGACTGAAAAATATACTATGTTCTACATACACGAGATTGGAGGGGGGAGAGGGTTGGGGTGAAATACGAAAGCCTCTTAAGGGTTTGCCACTTGTGAATTATGCATCTCACTCTCGCTAGTAGGCGTAAATGCATAATTCTAATCTGTTCTTATTACTTATTTATAACATGCAGTGGAATGTAAATTCTATGCCTCCTTTGTACAAGCTTAACATGCCAGTTAAGGTATCCAGATATTCCAGGGAGCCTACATAGGCAACTTTCTTGGCATAGCACACTGTTGCCAATTAAAGGGCATAAACTTCAAACAATAAATTAAACTAGCGCTCCCCCCCATTTACAGGAGGAATATAGACAGGATGTAAGAAATAAGGGAGAGGATCAACAGATAATAAGAAGATCATTCATCTTGAAATAAACTACTCTGCATTATTATTATTTATGATAGTTACTGTTATTAATAAAGTACACGTGGGATAGAGAAAAAGCCTGCAACAACCACTGAATTTATGAGACTGAGGACAGATGGATGCTCCTTCTTTTATATCACTGGCACTGATCGATTTGTATTTTTCCCTGATGATGGTTTATGCCATTATAACTGTTTGGTGGCTCCTTACTATTGAGTTATGGTTGCAAAGCACTTCACAAACGAGAACAAGCCTCTGAACATTATATCCTAATCTGCACATCCTATAGATACGCCATAATACAGAGCAGCTGACTGCAGCACCTGTGATCTGTGTACCCACAAACATGATTTATTCTGGTAATCCCAGTTTAATGCATCACATCAGATTGTGGCAGTTATGTTATCTGATGACATTACTGACACTACATGACATAACTGGGTAGTGCAACATGTCAAGTTGAAAAAAACTTTGGGCTTTTCAGAATTTTGGAGTTTTTTGGTGTACGTGTTTTGAAAATAAATATAAAGCAAGTAAACTTGAAAAAAAAAAAGGGGGGAAGAAATCCCAATAATTTTCCCCAGCCACGTGTTGACCATATTAATGACTCAACAGCTGCAGCTCATTGTTCCAGTAAGTACAGGGGAGAGCAGGTAGAAGTACAATATATTTTACTATGCTGCTAATTCTGTGGCCAGATGAAAACTAGCTCAGCTTTTGTAGTCTTGCAACAGATTTAACTTCCTATAAATTGTCTTGTTTAGGAACAGTGCTCAGAAACTGAGTCCTCCCACTATCCTTGTTCCAGCACTACGGTAATGTTTTAGCAAAACCCTTTATTCTCTGACTATAATTCAGATATACAGAGCTGTTCTGGTCCTGGGAAGGTGATAGTATCTCTTCTACAGAAACTCTTAAATCACAATTGCCTTGCCTGGCTGGTGAGAGTTGTTCTCTAATCAGCTTGCATGCCTGGTACTATACAAAATGGTGGAACAAGTTACCCATAATGGGTGTAAAATGCAAATATAGGTAAATAAAGCTCATCATCTATAAACCACTGATGTGTAACCTCAAGTTGATACCAGTTCAAACAGCCGTTGTCATATTTTTCTTGTTTAGATTCCCATTTCTAGTCAGAGTGTGCTGTCTCAAGTTTCTGCTTACATGATGATTTTTTTAATATTTTGTTGATTAAAACAATTGTTTTGAGGTTAAAATGGTATTTTTTGATTTTTGGTATGCATACTCAATTTTAAAAAGTAAAAATCTACTAGTGAAATTGTTTACTTATTATCAAAGATTTTTTTTTTTAATTAATTTCCCTCCTCCCATCCCCCTCTTTCTTTTCTTAGGCAGGAAAAGTTAAAAAATAAAATAAAATACAGTGTTGCAGAGTTCTAAGTAGTTTCAGATACACAGAGAGAAGTATTGAAATCTCACAGGACTCTGTTTCACAGATTTGCAAAGTACGGTGTTGCTTATAAAAATAATTTTAAAAACATGATGTTGATATTTAGTGTCTCTTCCCCAGAATTTGATAAACCTGAATATTTTTGTCGGCAGTAGGTGTTCCATGATTTTGGGTGGGGTGAGTTTTTCTGAAAGTTCCACTTCCTAAATTTATTGGATGTCCTTTTTCCCCCCCTGTATTATTGAAAGGGATTTCATGGGAACACAGTGTCCTAATTGCTTTTCTGTGTAGCACTTACTATCTTATATACCTGTATGGTGTGTCATCTTCGTTTCCTTTCCTCATGTTGTTTTTTCAGCCTCTCTTCCTAAGAGAGTGTTCGTAAGCCTGTGCTTTTTCACTGCCATTTTCCAGACAGACTTTATTTCTGCACTCTGTAATATATGCTATTCTAGATCAGACTGCACTATTGATTTATATACAATGTATAGTAATAGTTGCTGTATTACTAGCATATATTCTTATATAATTTAACATCTTACTGGCTTCTCTTACCACAGCTGCACATTTCCATGTGTTCTTCAGTGGGTTGTAAAAGTGGCAGTCAGGCACTTCTCTTGACCTGATACGATTAACTCAGCACCAAATGTAAGGTGGATCTGAATTTTGTTTCTCCCACTGAAGCAAGATCGGAATTACTTGGGAATGCAGGATGTGCTTCTGCTAGTAAGCCAAGGGTTTCGTGGTCATACTAATGTGAATCCAGAGTACTTCCAGTTTTATAGCAGCAGGTATCTGAGATTCAAATTTGTAACGTAGTTGCCTAGTGCAAATATATTTTCCAGTTGTGAACATAAAGCTGAAGTAATACAGAGGTAAAATGCTCAAAACACTTTTTTTTTTTCTTTTCCTTTTTCACTTTTTTGGGCTTGACATTGACTGAGAGATCATGGTTCTTATGATGTATATCGGCAACTTCCCTCTATTTAAACTGATAGCAATACAGTGACTGGATTGGAAGTATTCATGAATGGAAATTTTCATTTAAATCTTAAAATAGGGCTGCATCAGGCCATATGTCGTGCAAAGAAATGACAAAGAGAGAAATAAAACTAAGATAGTGATATTGGCATGACCACAATTACTTCTTTTCATGTGCCTGGTAAAAATTACTGTCCTCTGTCCTTTTTCTGTTTTCCCCCCCTCTGACCTTCAAACTCACCTTATTCATCCAGCTGTTATAATTGAAGTAAACTAGGGAGAAAATGCATGGTTTTAATGCTAGTAAACAAAGATGTAACTTGCAAGTTCATTAGGTTCATTTGATGCTGAGCGTTTGTGCTGATTTGCTATGTGTCGTTTTGACAGCAAGAAAAGTCTAAAAAATAACACAAACATCTCTATATTTTTCTGATGGTGGCTAATGATGATGGGCCAGGGGAACGGTTTAGGGATGTTTGGGGAGGGAATGTTCCAAGGAGCTTCACATATGCACTGTGATTCTTCTGTGGTCTGTGCCACATGATGTATTTGCAGTCACACAAGGAATCAGGTAGATTAATTGGAAGTAAAGGATTGAAAGAAAAGCTTAAATGTCCTTCTCTGATGTTTCCCTTCAACTTTTTCAAAGTAACGTGGTATGTGACACTCCACGTGTTTTGAGTTTTCTTCAGCTGAGCACCTTTAGGATTTCAAGCTAGTGTGTCCTAACTGGAGGGTGAGAACAGTCTGGAAAATGTACCCACGGTAGCTATCTCAGACACATGGCTTTAAACTAAGATTGGAATGCTTGTAGCCCAGCTTTTGCAAGGAAAAGGAATAATATGCATGTTTAATTAAAAAGACATGTACCTTGCTGGGGTAAGGTTACAATTAATAGTTTCACCTGAAGAAGGAAACACGATAATCAGGAATGGAGGCTAATGTGGCCTTGTGAATTGGCCAGGATGAAGCATAACATTTGAGGGATGAGTTTGTGTTCATAGAAGTACACAGGTTTGGGATAATAAGTGGCAGAAAGGTTTTCCTTACAACAGTTAAAGGTTATAAGAGCATAACCAAGAGGCATTTTTACTAAATGTGAAAACAAATAGACTTTATAAACTTTGCTGTTAAAACAGAATTATATTTAAAAGCATTTAAGTACTTTGAAGCTGCCACTTTTCCAAAAGTGGAACTGCAGTTCTATCACATGCATTTAATAACTGAAATGATTAAAGATCCTTTTTTTCACATTTGTGCCAAAGTGTTTTTCTTCTTGAATATATTTTTTTTACTTTTTCTACACAGTCCGACACAACTGTCGTGTTTTTGGTGCTCCAATATTATACACGGTTTTGTGCTATGCTTTTCAGTTCTTCAGAGAGGGCCTGGAAGTTGGTCCTTTCCTGAGCTCTTCTGAAGCATATAAACCTGAAATGGAATGAGGATTTACTCCTTTAAGAGTAATTTGGAAAACCAGCAGTATTTACTGGTAACAAGTAGCTTCTTAAAAACATCAGAACCTGTTGGCCAGCTAGAAGCAAAGTTGTTTAGTCCATACGCCGTTGTGTCAAAATCTTTGCTGGTTGGAGAGCAGAACAGCTTATGGTGTTCCTGAAAATAATTATGTGTGACCCTGGGCTGATGTATCTCTCTTTCTCTCTATCTCTCTATATCTTGCCCTTGTTTTTAGTGGTTTCACAAAATTCTTTTAATTCTCACTCTGGAACAGTCTTAATTATTAATTAACATCTGGCAGAAGTTCCTGCTATCTTGCAGGATAGCTTTTTTCTTCATTTAATGGCCTAGTTCCCCATGTGAAAGGCCATTCATTGCTAGGTTATACAATTAGATTCATGCACACACTGTTTTCTTTGGCTTGACTGAGTTGCCTGTTTTAGGGAAGTGGTGTAATTTGTGATGCCCTGTTTTCCCTGAAATATTTTCAAGGGAGTGGTAAGTATGTCTTTCGGCTTACAGGAACTCTGTGAAAAAGATGCAGTGTTAGTATACCACCTTACCAGAGAAGGTTGTACATTAGTGATGGTTCTTCGAGCATCAGTGTAATGAAGTGATTGGTGCTTTATAAATACAGAAAGCAGGATACGCTGTGTGAAAAGTTATATATGAGTTGTTGCTTGATTTTAGAAAATGGTGGAAGGGAAAGAACTGCTAACGATGTCTGATGGAGCAAGCCTGATAATATGATCTTGGTACCTACTTTATGAATTTGATTTTTGGGGGGGGAGTGCATAAAAATCATATGGGGACCTCGTTGTATTCGGTGATGAAGTTTTATGGTCCCAGAGAGTTTACCTTCTAATTAAATATTAAACTACTGTGAGTTAATTTAACAAACTATGAGAAAGAAGATGAGAGAACAGAATAAGGATGTGAGTAATGAGCTGAAGTAGTCTACAGTCTACCTACATAAACAACATGGTGATTGGAATTCTTTGGAAGTTTTTCATCTTCATACTCTCTCAGCAGGTTTTCTTTGTTGTGCTGCTAACAATCCCTTGCTACAGTGCTGCTGTATTATTTTCCTTTGAATATACCAATGGGATAGCTATTGTCTCAATTATTTTCCTGAGAGAAACTATGTGGGGTTCCTTACGCAAGTCACGTTTCAACTGAGCGCTCATCAGGACATTGCCATTTCTGGTCCTTACAATAGCTGCCTGAAACCAGGGAGAGTGGAAGAGGGGAGGAAAGAAGGGTATGTGACTTTCTCGCTGTAAACCTGAATACAGAATGGTGCATGCTACAGATAAATTAAAGCATTTAAGACATTACTACAGGGTTATTTTTGAACTGTGATGCACACTGACATCTTGACGGTAAAGCCCATGTTTTGACTCAAGTTCTTAAATCTCTGTTGTCATGGTTGTGGGTTTTTTCAGTCTACTAAGTTTTTGTTCTCTATCTTAGTAACATCTCTCAAATTGTGTGCTAAAAGTAGCACTATAGTGTTGGATATTGTCTTTCAATGACTAGCCATTAAATTTGATCAAATCAAATTGAGTGTTCTTATTGACCATGCAAACAGGGTCATTCTTTATTCTTTCTGTCTCATGCATTGATTGGGCTATCAGGATTTATGCTGGTGGCTATTAGAAACTGGTTTTATACCAACCACTATAGTTAGATTTACCATGATATTCAAGATAGTTGCCTTGGTTAGTGTGGGAAGTTCCACATATACCACATTTATAAAAAATGTAGTGGTATGCAAATGTTCATTTAAATGGTGGACACTATAGTTAGCAATTGTCTTGCTGACATATGAGTTAGAAAAGAATTTAGTTTGTTTGTACTGCCTCTGAGGTTAAAGAGATGAAAAGACAGGTCGATCCTCTCCCTCCTCCCCCTCCCGCCTTTTTTTTTTTTTGGGAGGGGGGGAGTAAGTAATGGGTTTAAAACAGATATGTGGGGTTTTATTTTAGTTGTCTTCTTTCGTTCTGTTTTTGACATGAAAAATGCAGAATTATTTTTCTGGCCACCTGCTACCTTAATGGAATGATTTCAGGGAATTCTGTACCCCCAAGGAAGTCTCTTTGCCCTTTGGTGCTCTTTGCCCTTCTGAATCCAGAAACGGGTACAAGACCAAATCCTGAATTTTGTTTTTTCTTAGTAAACCTCTATAATTTTTAAGTTTATCTTTGTTTTGGTAAGAAAGAAATTATTTAAGAGAGTAGTTATTGGAAAATTGCAATAAGGAACATTTGATATTATTTTAGCGTAACACAGGGGACTGGAATTGTGGGACACACAGGAATATAACCTGATCAAGCAAATGTGTAAGAAAACAAATTCATTTTTTTTGCTGTGAGTTTAAAAGAAAATAATTGTCCGCTTATTGGGTTCATTTTGTAAACTGAGATCAATGACATTCTTCCAGCAACAGCATGAAATCAATTGTAAAATAACATATAATTCATGACTTATATTGTAAATTATAGTTTGTTTGACATTAATCGCTGAGTTTTCCCTGCACTGGGATGCATTCTCCTGTAACACATATCTGGATAATGCTTGTGGATCCATTTCTAATGTGTTTGAGAGCGATCTGTTTTTCATGTCCACAGTTGCCTACATTTGATCTTATGCAAATCATGCAATCAAGCAAATGGAAAACAAAGCATTGTTGCTGGAGGACCTTGACAAACAGTGGCTTTGTAGTTTTAAGAACCTCCTCCCTCCTTATTCAGATTCCTGTTTGTGTCTGTAGTTGTTTGAATCCATTGGTCCATTATGAAACACTTTGAACTTTAAATAAGAAAATATGTGCCAAATCAGATTGTCACAGATAATTGCATCAATTATGATGTAATATGTTTTTTATTGTTCAGTTTGTCATTTTCTAGTTCTACGCTTTTAGAAATACTACCTACACTGTATTTCTGCACTCATCCAAACCTTGATGAAGTCTATGGAGAGACTCTCGACTGCAAAGCTCATGCTTTGAATGACATCATAAGTCTCTAATTTCTGTATTTTCTTCTTCTGCTCCTGCTAACTTTTCTTTTTAGCCTTTATGCCACCAAAACCTTTCAGATTCCATTGAAACTTTCTCTTCAGCATTTATTAGTCAAAATATATTGGCATTATTAAATCAATATGAGGAATAAAGGTTTCCTTTGATCCTGGTGACATGTTGCTTTTCTCTATATTTTATCTTTCTACTCTTTCTTTTTTAACCTCTGCACTCCTTCCCTCCCCGCTCAGTATGCTTATCACTTGATTCTAAGGCATCTTTCTGCTCATATGTCCTTTGTTTCCATTCCTTGTTATTGCTGTTCTTTTAAACTTTGCCTGTTTCCCTGTCTTATCCTTTTGTTTTTTTATTCCAGGCACTGAGACACGCATAGTAACTTATAGTCACTTGTTTTTTTCAGGAAGGGAAACAAAACATTTTTCCATCTTCCATTCTCTTAATCCTTGAGAAAGTTCCTTCCTCTGCGAATTTAACTAGGTATTTCCAGAAAGTCTTATGCATGCGAGTAGTCTCATCAGCTACAGTGGGCATCAAATCAGGGTTTCAGTACAAACGACTTTAAAAAAAAAAAAAAAAAGGCAGTTCCTTAAAGAGGAATTTTCCTTAAAGGAGGGAGAAATACCCTTCCCCAACCCCCCATCCCAAATCTGTGTACAAGGAAAACAGTGATCCACCATGAACAAACGGTTCCACTTTTTCTTTTTTCTTCTCCCTTCCCTTGTGTTATATTCAGTCTGCTAAGTGAAGCCCCACAATACAGTTTCAACTTAGAAGAATGTGTATTCACTGTTTACAAGGATATGAATTAAATAGGTGCCATGGATTTCTTTCAGCTGTTCACTTTAGTATTGCTAACAGTAAAATCCTTCTGGTCACTTGTTTGCCCACCCAGAACATGGAGTATCTGATCCTTGTCTCACAGATTTCCATCTCCAGCTGTACTTTTTGTGGCTTCTCCCATGGCAGCTGCAAGGAACAAGGGATCCAGGAAGGTGTACACTAATGAGGGCAAGTGATGCAGTATGTGGAGTTTACTTTCTCTGCTTGCTGAGCCAGCTTGAGACCTGCTCTGGAGTGTGCTTTCCCCCTCTCACCCACATAAGCACTGCTTAACCCTGGTAGAATCAGCCCCATTATGTTGATTAAACATGTCACTGTGTTACAGGCATTCACTTGATGATTTTTTTTTTTTAGTTATGGCATTTTTTTTTAACTCACACTTTGCCATGTGCTCTGTAGAACAATACCACTGAGTGATACTGTATTTTCAATAAAAATGCATGAGTTCATTCTCTCCTCACACAGAATGGAGTAAATCAGAAGGAATTCCATTGCAGCAGGGACTGGAGACATTATATGAAGGGAAAACTAATGAGAAAAAAGTTGGGTCTGCAACATTTCTGCTTTAGCGATGTCCTTGTCATCCAATTGCAATTGTCATTGCAATTTTTGAATTTTTGCTCACAATTTTTTTTTTTGTACAAAATGATAGCTTGATGCTATTTGGTTCTGAAAACACTAGCCTTTGTTATGTCTTGCAAAACCCCAGAACTTTCCTGGCATACTAAAAATGTGTATCTATAACATATGCATTTTACTTGTATACCTTATACTGTTGACAAAACCTCAATTGTAAATTCCTTCTTAAAGGATTTGCTCATTAAAATCTGTGATTTGTATTTCAATAAAAAAAGAAAAATATTAGAAAATTATGTCTGCATTAATTTCCTACTATAATTTTTCTGACAAACATTCCTCTCAGTGTAGCGAAGAATATATGAAGTAAAGATCTTTTGGAATATTTATTCAGCAAAGATGCTACATTTTATTCACCATTTTCTGCAGTAATTGAAACTCAAGATAGCTTCATAATAAATAACCATTTAACAGTTGTTTTGCTATAGCATTAGACAGGTTGTCTTTACTGAAATGTATTTTACAAATGTTTAACGTTCGTGCAGCTGAAGACAAACAGGCAAAGAGAGAACAAGCCAGTGTGAGTGGTGGCAACAATGAGCTTCCTTTGTGTTCGTGCTTATAGTGAAATCTGCATGGAATGAATTGTTGTATGTATTGATGCTTGACATTCATGTATCATACAGCACATTTAAAAAAATATATAATCTGGCTGTGTTAATGAACCTGTACTTGTTTTTCCATTAATTTGACTTGATTTAATCATCTTAAAGGTGTTCATTTGCCACTGTAGCAAATTTATATAGTACGTAGCACCTAAGAGGCTAACATCTTTGTTTTGTTTGGGTGGTGTACATTCTAGTGTAAATGTACTGTACAGTGGGGTCATTTCAACCAAATCGTGCTCTGTAGACGTACTAGTAGTCAAAATTTGCAGTTATTTGCTGTTAAACAACCAGCACCTATTCACTCCTCTGGGACAAATCCAAAACACTTAAGAGATACAGGTCCCTCTTCCTCTAGATTTTCTGAATTCACTGTCCTTTGAAAGTTAGAGAAAAACAAGGTAAAATTAATATAAAAAGTAAATTCCTATTCCTTTTTTGCCCTAGATTTAGCAGTTTTCACGCCACACCAGTTTCTGCTCACTGCATGCACGCTTGCTGGCTGTACAAACAGTTCCCAGGTCACCTTGTTTACAGCACAGCTGCCACCATCTCATGTAGATGCCCCGGTCCTGACCGTTTTGGATTCTAGAACGATATATGTACAGTAAGTAAGGATTTCTTCTTTCCTGACAACACAATAGTGCATCAGTTTATTCAAGAATTCCAGTGAGTTCAATCAGGGGAAGGGTTTGTGACATAAAATTAAATTTATTATGATTAAATGCATAGAAGTGATTAGTTTAGTGGTTCTGTGAACCTTCTGATTATCACTTGCCAACTTAATTTCCATTTTGTCTTTACGCAATCAGTATAACCTACATATGGGCATAGCCTCTGCAAACTTCAGTGCAGGAAATGTCCTGGTGATATGCCCATTTTGTAGCCCCTGCTTTGTGTGTTACTCTAATCATTTATCTATTGAGTAAAAATACTGCGTTAGAGGTATGCCTTAGATTTATTTTTATGGTTGCACAACTATGTTTTCAAATTCTTAAATTAAAGCTCACAAAGTTCCCTAAACAAAGCCTTACATTTTTCAGTGCAATCTGAATCTTTGCTGGTCTTAATCATATTTTGCTTTTATTTGCAGATGGAAAGAACCAGTAGAAGTAAATGGAATCCTAGATCGCTATATAATTTATATTGCCAATAATGAGCAGAATTTCACAAAGTGGAATGTAATCTATAACAGCACAGAACTTTTTCTGGATTTTACTATTCAGCGGCTTTTCCCGGGTACTGAATACCTCGTAAAACTAGCTGTAAGTTTTAAAAATGAGTAGTAGAGTTGTAAAATGGTGAAAATGATTCTGATTTTGTTAACATTTTAATGGTTCGTGTGTCCACTTTGTTTAACCTCTTCTTTCTGAAACCGAGGTGGATGACCTATCCTGAACAACAATAGATGTTTTGTTTCAAAACAGGACCTCAAAAATATGTGTGTAATTTAAATGCAGAATTTCTTCAAGGATAAGTTGGGTGATAACTACTAGAGAATTTCATATATGAAAGACTTAAAAAAATTTCTCCTGCCCCCAACTTAAGAGAAAATGTTGAATGTATTTGAAAGTGTTAGCCTTTCATATTTTGTACCATGATAATTTGCTCTTTCTTGATAAAATTTGAAGGAAATAGTAGAGGAAGAGTTCGGTGTAGAACAGTGGTTTGTTTATTCAAAACATTTCAAAAGACCTTGGTGTTTTCATTGCATTTCTTTATCATTGGTTTTATTTTGTGATGAAATAGAACATCTTCAGCTCACTAAAAAAAACTGAAAATATGTGCATAAAAGCATGGGGTTGTCCCTTGTTTTAAGCACAATGTTCATTTTATAACAATACCTATATAAGGATATTTGCTTTGATAAATGCCATAGAAAAATATTCTGCTCTTGATTATGAATAAATTTACATTTATGTAGACTGGGTATGCATTCATTTTTTTTAACGTGCTCTTGAATGTTCTAAATATTATACCACAAAAAAATAAACTACCTTCAGGTAATGATAAGGATCTGACTTGAACTTGAAAAAGCAAGGATATTCAGTCTAATTAAAGCTTAGATTCATGTTGAAATTAATTCATTTGTGCCTAGACATTTCAGCATAATAAATTGTAGAGCATATAAAATAGCACCATGTCCAAAACTAAGGTAGTACTTCAACAATCATTTTATGCCTTTATAAGCAAGTGGGACTATCAAAAGAATTTGTGCTGTCCTTCACTGTGCCACAGCTCTTCTCTACTCCTGCCCCGCTCCTATGCATGGGGGCACAAGGAGAGAGGATCAGAGGAGAATTAACAGCCAGGATCTGGAGAGCAACTGGGACTGCTTCTTTTGGTGGTTCTGCCTTGGGATATGGTTAAAACATTTAGAACTTGTCAGACTAGATTGAGAAGAATATAATATTGGAGATTTACAAATTATGAAGCTTAAAGGTGGCCAACTGTTGTACTTCATAAAAAAAAAAAACCCAAACAAACAAACCAAAAACAAACAAAGAGCCCAAATCAAACATACCTGGAAAGAAATTGAAATATTTAGTGTTTCACATGTAGTATGATCTGAATTTCAATAAAACTTTAAAGTAAAAACTGAAGCATACCTTCAACACTGTAAACTTAATTAAATGCTTCCTTTTTTTTTTTGGTTAGAATGAAATATCAGCTAGAACCTTTTTTGTTTTCCTTGTTTCACAAGCAGTATTAATTTTGTTTTGTATCCGTGCAAAAACTGGTTTTGGTTTATGTGGGAAATTGGAAGTTGAGTTATTAAAATTTGCAGCTTTGAACACGGGAATCAGGATCCTCAGAACTTTCAGCACCTCACAGGCTGGCGGCTTTAACTTTCGTGTGACAAGGTTAATATAAGTACATTAAATAAAATTAACAAAATGTTTGTCTTTGGATGCTGTTACTGATTTTCACAACTGATTACTGCCATTTAATATTTAGCAAATAAATGAGTGCAACGGCTTTTTAAAGCAAATCTAATGCTTCTTTCCAAAAGTCAGCTGAGAAGTCTTAACGTCATGTCTCCATGGATTAGTGAAAGGAACTTGCTTTTGCTCTGTTCATGCTCTCAGCTTGGATGGGTGTGAGCCAGGCCAATCTGAAAGCAAATGAAAAGCTGAAAGGCTGCATTTAGTAGCTGGGGTGGCACACCTGTTTATATGACCTGGGTACTTTTGTGATTTAGTTGCTAAGCTAATATCTCTTCATGGCTGAGTTGTGTGGGTAAGCAGCTCAGGTGCTAGTTGGAGGATCACTGTGTGGTGTCTTGTTATGTGGTTTGGCTCTCTAGACACTTTGGTATTCTTCCAAATTTTGCCTCAAAACTGTTTCTCAGTGAAGTTCAGAACGGCACAGTGGGACTCAATATTGGGTGTAGGATTTCATGGATTTGAACATCACTGGATGTGATTGCCAGAGCCCCAGCAATATCCAGTCCTTTGTTTATTCAAAACATTTTTGTGTGTGTGTTTGGATGCACTAATCTAAAATTCCACTATTTAAAATGAAGATGAGCTTTCTTTTACTGTTTTTCATCGGAAACTTCATACCCCAGCAAGTTTCAGATATACAAAAATTGAGCTTCCTGAACTTCAAGAAATAAATGAATGGGAAGGCTGCTGTTACTGAGCCCTTGAATGAAAAAGCCCACCACTGCTGAGGAAGACTCTGTGGAACTTGTTTAGTAAGACAGTAAGGAATGTACAAGGAAGAGGTCTTCCACAAATGGTCTTTTTGGCTTCTTCATGAAGCCAGTAGAAGCAAAATCACTTGAAGACTAGTCTGCCTTTGCTAGAAGGATGATGTTCTTAAATATTTTCCTTATCAAAATGCTAACAGTTGTCTGAGCGTCCACCTAAGCTGACCTTTTTTTTTCTAAAAGACCACTATCATGTTTAAAGTAAATGCTATTTTCGGATGTTCCCAAAAATGGGGTTGCGTTCTTTCATCTCCATTTGATAGCCCAGACTGAACGCAGGGAGTCATTTTGTAGTTGTGTTGGGAGTATAATTTCCAGTGAAATCAAAACAATCTTGGTGTATAAAATAGCCTCATTTACAAACAGTTCTTATTTTTACCCATGAGGCTAGTATACGCTTTTGGTGCAGGGTAGGAAATATGTTGACTGCTTTCTGATTTGAAACACACGGGGAAATGGGAAATTGAAGTTAATCCTTTCAAATAAAATATACTAGATTGAAAGAAACATTTTATTTCTGGAGAACCTTACAGCAAGATTTTTTTTCCTGTGTTTGCTGATGATCCAGAGCGGGCTACTTGTCCACTTCAGCACATGAGCAACTCCTAAAAACACAGGTGATCCCACAAGTTTTAATTAAGAGTATGTCTGAATTGGAATCATTGTGGAATTCAGGTTTTGATTTATTTTATTGCTAATCAATAAAACAAAAAAGAAACAATAAACTAAACCAAATATCTTTAAATACAGTACAAAGTTTCCATAGTCTTGTATGTATTTTTTTAACTTCTCTAAGAACTTCTGTCTCTTGTCATTGATCTTAGTGTAAGTAATTGGAAAACTAGCACAAATACACCATAGCTGTGTAGTCTTATGTTTGTGCATGTAAAAATTTAAAAGCCTTTTATATGGGGCGATATGCACATTTTCTTGCACATTCTATTTTTTCATAATCAAGCAAAACGTAGAAATCCTGTAATCAGTCTTTTCTTCTCTGGTAACTGAAATACAAATTATTTGACTTTGTTATCCATAAACATGTAATAATAACAGTTACACATTGATTTATAATATAGTGTTTTTTCACTATTTTAATTACATCTGCACAGCACTCTGTGTGCTTTCATGAAGTGCAGGACTGTCTGAATGGCATTTTTTTTCTCAATGACTATTCATCAAGATAAATTTTTAAGTATGTTGCAATTTGGTCAGTATATTCTGTGTCTGGAACTTGAGAGCTTTTCAGTCAATTCCAGAAGAGTTTTGAAATGTAAATGATACATATCGTGCTGTCATTTTCTTTAACGGCGGCTGCAAAAGCAGTGGAAATCTAATTGTGATTATGACTCACAGTCAAATGCAAAATACTGCAAGTCAAACATTAGTATAATGTTTTAGCTATATTATATCTAAAAACTAAATATCATGAGTAGCACATCTTGTTATTTAAGCAAAGAGCTAAACAAATCTATGCTAAGAAAAGTTTCTTCTATGAAAAGCACAGACTTACTAGATTTAGACATGTAAAAATTATAAAACTTTACAAAAAATCATTGCTAAAATTATTGGTATTACATTGAAGTATGTTTATTTCTTTATTCATGTTTTAAGGCTTGCACTGGAGGTGGATGTTCGATAAGCAAAGCTAGCACAGCTATAACAGATGAGAGTACACCAGAAGGTGTTCCTGCTCCGAAAGCCCAGTCATATTCATCTGACTCCTTTAACATCTCATGGACTAAGCCTGAGTATCCGAATGGTAAGTGAACTCTTTTAGCCTCAAGTTAAAAAGATGATTAGTAAAGGTAAATTAATATTCTAAATGGCAGCTTATATGTGGTGCTTAATTTTTAATGATCATTTTAGCACATAAAATACCTGAGATAGTATCATTGTCTGCAGCTATGAGATTGTGGTTTTCAGCCTATCGTACAGTTTCAGTGGCTCAAAAGTGCTCCCTTTTGATAGTTCTTGTGTACTGCATCTCATTGTTTAATGTTTTCCAGGACAACTGAGCTGAGGAATAGGCATTCTTGGAGAATATTAGTCTAGGATGTTCATTTCACCCTTCTATAAAACATTCATTTCTTTTACATTAATTGATATCTAGTAATCATTAGATTTGTGTTCTATGCAGTCATCTTGAAGCTGTACGTTTTCATGGCTGTGGGAGTTAAATAATATACTTTCTTTTGTTTAGAAATGTTTTCCATTGTGGAATACCCATGTGTAAAACTTTTGGACAAATTTTAGATTTCTAATAGTATTGCATGGTATCATATGGCCTTGGAATTCACCTTGATTTTATTATCATGCATGTAACATTTTAAATCACAGCAGAGGAAGCTATGCAAATCCCTGAATTTAAAGCAACAGAAATATTTCTCTTCATTAGCTTGTCATATTGATATATATCAATTATTTCTCACAGTGGTTTCACATGAATTTCATTTTTCCCCTGCAAGTTTTTCCCCACTTTCAATTGTGGTAGAGCACATCCTACTTGTACAACTTCTCTACAAGGCACTTTAAATGATTTCCTCAAAATTGGTGATCATAAAGGTACATATATGTAATATTCTGTAAGGTCTTACATTACTTTTAGAAATAAATAAGAGTATGTCATATGCTGTTGAATAATGTATTTTATATATTATGGTTCTTTGTATGGGAGTCATATCGGAAGGTTTTGCCTCCTTAGAGACCCTTTAACCCTGTTTCTAAAATCCCATCAGCATATGTGACAAAGGCTTAGAGGAAGGCAAGGAGGAAGGAAAAAGGGGAGGGGTAAGGGAAGGAAGACAGGAAGGTCATGTTTGTAGCTTAGTGGCTAAAGTCTGAATAATTTTCAATGAAATGGGCATTTTTTACATGTAATAGTTCGTGTCAGGACCTGATCCTGTTATCCTTGCATTGTGGGGGGAAAAAAAAGTTCAGAGTGGTTTAACTAACCAAATAAATATAAATGTACACATACATATATTTATATATGCATATGAGAAGCACAGGATAAAGACCTATAGTTTGATAAATAAATTTCCACAAGCTTCCTTTAAAACAACTAAAAGGTGGGAATACATGACAAAATTTTCACGTTGTATCTTATTGTTAATACAGTATTTACTATATACATTTTGGCTCTTTTTTAAATTACAATAAATAGGTTGTTAGGAAATACAGTAAACAGCTTGTTAGGAAAGCTGTGAATCTGAAGTGCATGAGCAACAGATGTGATAAGAATCAGGGGAGCTTTGTAAAAGAAATCGTATTCTTCTGTCCCTTGTCCCTTCATCCTTGGAAACTGGACGTTTCAACAGCCTCAATGACAACACTTCACCTCTATATTGGGGTTTTGAACGATGCACTTAGGTAGTTACCAAATTTGCCTACTCATCTGTAGTCCTGAATACACCCCGTGTTGGCCTCCTGTGTGCATTTCTCCCCTTTAAAAATATGCTGTGGTATTTTCACATCTTCTCACTATCTGAAGCCCACAGAGTGTTTTTCCCTTGGGACTGTTGTTATTTTTTTGGTGATATGTGGATGCCATGCATGTTGCTGTTGGAAGGTTTTCCTTAGGGTCAGAACTGATGGAAGGGATTCAGCGAGTCAGCTGCGGCTGTCCTGCTTTGCCGGAAAAGGCTGCTGCTTTTCACCTATGAGCTCTTGCTGAGTGGTTAAGAGTTGGAAGAATTACTATCTCGTGAGCATTTGGAAGCCAGAAGGGCACTAGAGGACTGTATGTTTTCACATACATGCTCACACTTGCAAAATGGTCAAGAAGGGATATGCAAATTTTCTCTCATTTTTCTTCTCCCCCACTTTTTGGGGGAGTTTCAAAACCAGTATATAACTAATAACACATCTTCCTATTCTCCTATTTCTTTCTTTCCAATTTTCTATTTCCACCCCGTTCCTTATTTCATAAAATAACTTTTCACTTAGCAACTGCTTAATCGGGAAAGCTTGTGTTGTTCAGTGCCTTTGTTTTGTTCATTCTCAGCATATCTTTTGGGCTGCCTAGTGGCCACATCATTTATAATTGCTCTCTGTGTCCGTATTTTAAAGCTGTCGAGGAGGCTGCAAAATATCATAGTTGAGAAGACTGAAATATGAGAAAGACCAACAGAAGAAACTTCGGCTTAAATTTTCTTATTTCACCATTTTACTGGTGTACTTTCAGAGTCAGAAGTTCTAACGTAGCTCTTTTTTTTTTTTTTTTTTTTTTTTTTTTNNTTTTGCAAAAGGGTATAAAGGTGGCAAATAGGATTAAAAGCTACTTGGCTTCTTCGTAAAGATGGCACAATTGGGGGACTCAAGCTTTGAGATAAGGGACCATCTAGAGGTCAAAGGCTAATATTATCCAAACATGGATATCGAATTTCTGCATTCCATTTTTGGTGAATTTAAGGCCAATTTACATTATTTTGTGAAAAAAAATCATTTCATTAAAAAAAAGGTAACAATATACCTAATTCTTTGTTGAAAGCTGCTTAGAAATGTCATTTATGTTCCAGGTGTAGAAAAAAAGACATTTGGAAGATGATATGCTGACTATATTTGTAATATGCACATTTTCTTTTGTCTTATTTTCATATCAATATTTTATTATTGATGGTTGATGGAACATGGCCCAGAGGTATGTCGCTTTACAGCAGAACCCTCGTTTATTTCTACCACATATGTAGATACTGTAATATAAGCAATATTGACCATTTAGTTGAGGGTAAGAAAGAGATGCTCATGAAATGTCACGCAGCATCAGATTTCTTTTTTTCAGCCCTCACTATTCTAGCGGCCTCAATAAGGAAGACTCATATCTTCTTCAGAACATATCTGTTATAGTCTTGCCATGTAGTTTGAGGTCTGCTCTTTTAAAATCCATTCACATAAAAAAGTGACCTTATCTCTTTTCACCATTGAAAATTTGCCATAGATGGTCGCTTCTCAGAAACTTCACTTCACTTGTCTACAGGTCATAGATAAAACCAAGCCTTGATCTGGACTGTATCTTCCAAGGTGATATGGAATTTGTATGGGAAGCTGTAGGTATAGTAAAAACTGATTTATAAAATTATTCAGTGAACTAACTTGCTCCTGCAAATCCTTGTGCTTGTGAAAGACGACTTGTTTTTGTAGTCAATGAAACTGATGTAGGTAAAGGTACGTTTGCTTAAGATTTGACCTCCAGATTGTACCTTAGGAGTAAAATGCTTGTAGCACTTTAGGTTCCAAACCTTTTTTCATCTTTAACATCTGGAATATCATTGACAGATTATATGGCCATACCCAGGGAGGGGAGAGGAGGAAGAAAAAGGGAAGAGTATGTAGCTTCCTTCAGTTAAAGCTTAATTTGCATTGTTGGGTTTCTTTTATAAGTGAAACATAGTTGTGCTATAGTCAATAGAGATTTTGTCTTCAGTGAAAAGAAGATTTAGTCTAGCTACCTAGACTTAAAAAATATGAAGAAACTGTATCTTTTCATGGTGACCATGTGGCACTCATGAAGACTTGTAAATCACAAAAATGTGCTATACTTTTCAATATTTCATGGATAGTAAACTTCAGGAATATCTAGAAAGTCTTGAGAAGTAGGTAAACTTTGGGTTGACTTTGAACTTTTTCTCAGAATGCTTTGGAAACATACTGGTGAAATAGAGAGGCTGTTATTTATCCCAGGTGAAAAAGAATTATTGCATAATTTAGAAAAATGGCTTTACGCATAAAAGTCAGACTACTAGCCCTTTTGTTCTGAAATGTACTTTTTTTCTTTCTTTTCATTCTGTGATTTTTCTCCGTCAGAGTCATATAAGGCAAAAGCAGAAGTAAAATCAAGAGATAATGGATTGGCTTATTAGAGATTATTGTTCTCTGACAGTACTGGGAGAACTAACTAAAGCTTACAGTGTTGACCAGCAAGCTGCTTCTCAGAGTGTGGATGCTGCATAGTGTTGTGTTTGCAGTGTTTGAAGTGTTTCCTTCAAAATAATGGTCTGGTTAATTAATACTGAGTTACAGTGGGAATCCAATAGAGGTACATATGACACCCACATTAATATAAAATTATTTCATTATGATTCATGCTGATACCATAAATATCAAAGAAATTAACAGTGATTTCTCCATTACTTTAAAGGGTTAGTGCTACTGGTACAGGTACTTAAAGTACTTCAATGGGTGGGTTTTTTTTCCTGTAAAACATGTTCTTAATGCCAACATTCACATTTAGGGATGCCCTTATCAGTCTGTATTTAAATATTTTTCCTCTGAGATAATTAAATATTTTTTAATATATATATTATTTATTTAATGTAGGACAAATATCAACCATTAATGCCCTTGCTTTACAAGCAACTAGACACAGAATCCCAAGGGATTTTTGCTTTAGGAAGCCTGTCAAATGTGGTAGGATTGATAGTGTGAGATTTACCAGGACTTCCTCCCCCACACAGGTTTCTGCTGTCTGACTTGAGTTTAGCCTCTCACTTTTCTTGAAGAGAAAAGAATTGAGGAGTCTGTGAAATACTTCACCATACTCAGCTCTGCATTGCTTTAGCATATAAATCTTTTGAAGTATAACTCTTCAAAGCTCAACTGAAACAGTTGTGTATACACTTTTATTTACAAAGCATTTCTCAATTCAGTAGAGTGGGAAAAAGCTTTTCTCCATTTAAAACATAATCTACCTCAATGTAGGTTGAAACAATTCAGTTTTAAGGGAAGGAAAGATGAACCGAGATATATTTTTACAGTATCAAGATGTTTTCTATAATGAGAAGATTAGAAGGTATCCTCTGGACCAAACTCACTTCTAATGAATCCTTCCATAACTTTGTATTTATGGGCCTTAAGATTTCACATTTAAATAGCTTTTAAAAAAAAAGGAGAATATTCAGAAGTGAAAAAGGTGGAGGAATATCCCTGAGAGAAAGGATTCCTTTCTAAGCTCAACTTCCAAAGTCTAAGAAAATCTGTAAAATTCAGTCTTCGTTAAATTCAAAACACTGTGTATGTATAGTCTGTACAGTCTGTACAGTGTTCACGCTATCCTATCATGCAACTTTGGAAGAACAGAGATTTAGATTTCCTTACAAATGAGATAAGGAATTGTCTGAATTTTTTGAGTTAGCATTAGCCAGTTGCAAGAGAAGAACCATTCTCTCCTCTGTCTAAAAGTCTTGCTAATTTTTGTTTTGAGTTTGCAAATATGTTTTCTTTCTTTAGATTGAATAGGTAAGGAATAGTTTACTTCAAGACTTTCTACGGCATACTGAGAAGGAAACAGCAATCCATACTATTTTGTAGTTTTGTTTAGAAAAGTAAGTAAAACTGGTTTCCAAAAAAAACACCACCCAAATTAATGGATTATCTAGTTTGTTGGCAAAATGCAGACAATCTAGCTAATTATCAACAAGAAAGAGTAACAATAAGGTGTTTTGTGTGACAGAATTATTTGTTATGATTTATTGTAATTATAGCACTGGCCTGAGTTCTCCTTCAACGTTTCAATTACATTGTAGATCACTGTTTTTTTTTTTTTTTGTAAGTCTAAAGCTATTGAGATATGAGATGGTTTTGTTTGTCTTCCCAGTTCTTGTTTCAACAGCCATAGGCAGAGTAGGCCCTGAAACAGAATTGCCTCAGTTTTCAGGATTCCAAGGTGATGTTAGCTGCTGTTTAGAAACAAGTTTGTTAAGGGGTAATCTTTAGAACAGTATAGTTGCTTTCAATGATGCAATCCACTTGCAAGGTTTTCAACAGTTAAAGATGGGAGAGTGTGTTTCTTCTGTGTTGCATACACAGTCCTGCTAAACACTTACCTGCTTAACTGTAAACTGTTTGAAATGCTACTACTACCACACTAATGTCTGTAGCGTTAGTTTTCTTCTAAACCCTGTAGCTCTTTAGATATTGAGAGCTATCACATTGTTTTACAGGTATTATTACTAGCTATGGATTGTATATGGATGGTGTTCTGATGCAAAATTCATCACAGCTAAGTTGTTATGCTTATGGACTTGCTCCTTGGAGTCTGCATTCTTTCAGAGTCCAGGCATGTACTGCAAAAGGTTGTGCTTTGGGTCCGTTGGTGAGTACCTTAATTTGCATACTGGGTACATAATAAATGTCAGATGGCAGTGAATATCAGAGTAAATGGTGATGATTCACTCTGGTCAGTACTAACCCATCTGGCAAAATGTGACATTTAAAAAAAAATCCTGTTTAAGAGCTGCTAAAGATTTGATAGGTCATTGTTAGGCACCGTTCCAAAGTAGAACATAGGTGCAGTGAAGAAAGGCAAAATTTGAGGCTGAAACACACATTATTGAAATTAAATAGAGTTAATATGTTTGAAAGGTGCAGATGTGCTTAGCCAGATTTATAAGGCCGCATATAAAGAAAGAGTTACTGTTCCAGTAATGAGCAAATTTCTAGCTGCCTGACTGAAAGGACTGAAGTTAACTTGAGAATTGCAGAAGCCAGAAGTGGCAACGGGAGTAAAGAGAATATGGTGATTCGTAAATATCTTTTGAATGCAAGGATGTGATCGAAATATTATGCTGGACATATTTTAACAGTCTTGTACAACACTACATTTTTTCAGGATTTGAGAATACAAGAATATTAAATTTGACATGTGAAAAACAAGCCTTCTGAGGCTTTTTTATTCTGTTAAAGGTTTTTAGACATATAGTTGAACTGATAAATCCAGTATGATTTCATAGTACTGTAGCTGACGAATAACTGGAAGAATATCTACTATGCTGGATTTTGTTTTCAAGCATAACTAAGCAAGATATCTGTGTTAATTCTCAGATTTATTTTTTTTAATTCAGCTTTATGTGCGCACTTTTAATTTTGCTAACTAGAAAAGGAAGAAAAAGGAAAAAAAAGGAAGATTTGGGAGTTTTTCGTGTTGTTCTGTTTATTTTTCTATCACAATTTATAATATCACTATATTGTGCTCCAGAAAGAACTTCCAGGTTTAATTTCTATGATATAATTCGTTAGTCACATTTCCAACATTCTTTTCAAGATTGCTTTCTTTCAAATGCTGGTAACATTGTCTACCTGTAGAAGACTAGACTTTATAACCATTAAACATTTTATAGCTTGCTGTATTTTGACGGGTATTTACTCTTAAAAGCTTGAATGGCTTTTTGCCAGTCTTTCTTGTACATTTTTTACAACTTCACATATACCCCAAAAGCAAACGTTGTTTTAAGGTATTCAATGTGCAATAACATAATCCATTGTGCTAGTAGTGATGTTAAAGACAAGATGTTGCCAGACTTTGCATACAGATGAAATATGTATGTTTTCAGTACTCTGTCCTATCAAATAGGCATCAAAAGGATTAAAAAATATTTTTGGTAGCCTTTTTTTCACATCTCCACTGAACTGCAGGCTCATAACTCAAGTTTTTAAACAATTCAAAGTAGGGGTCGCTGTAGCTGATACTGATCTGCATCCCATGATCAGTACGCAAACTGTTTTCCAAAGCCAGTGATCCATCTCTAATCACAGGAATTGAAGTACAACATCTTTATTTAGACTCACCTAAGTGCTGCCAGGAAGTTAAAGCATTGCATCTTCATTTGATTTTTTGAAAGATTTTTGTATCAACTATAGAATAAATCCAACACTTTAAAAAAAAAAAAAAAAAAAGCAAGCCCAAATGTTTTGCCTGTGCTCTAAATAGTATGGGAAACATGCCCCAGCAGTAAACTGATATGCTTCCAGCTATTTTTGTTGCTGATCTTGTGCTTAATGTGCCCTAATCGATGAACAAATGCTATGTGACTGTCCTAAATGTGGGATTTCTCCAGCTTGTTTCTGAAGGTGGCTCTTAAGATCTTAATCAGTTATGAGGGCATTAGCAGTTACTGTATTTCAGTAACTTTTTTATTTGGGTTAGGTAGTTTTTGTTTAACTTTTTTTTCAGTGACTATGATTTGTTTTCAAATGAGATGCAAATTGGTAACATGTAAATTAAGAAATGCTAAATTTTAATCTTTCTAATAAAGCCAAGATATTGCTTTTGTGTCTGTTCTAATTTGCTTTTGTTGCTTAAAAAGGAATGAAAATATGGATTTTCAAGAAATAGTGTAACCTTTAGTAGATTCTTTAGAGGAATTCAGGAGATCTGAAATTCTGCTGATTTTGAAATGTGTTAGCTCATATAAATACCTTGTGAATAAATGGAAATGGCCAACACTATTTGTCATGCTCCACCCTTATGTGCATGCTAGTACTTTTCTTTAAAAAACTTAGATGGATGACGATGTTTTTCCAATATCATTATTACTCCTATCCTATGATTTAGTGTTACTTGTATGATAGCAGAGTAGTTTTATTAAGTTATTAATGAACACATCTGAAAATATTACGGAACTGTGCATAAAGTAATGTTTAGAAAAAGAAATATGAAACAGGTTTTCTGCGCCATATGTTTATAGACAGAATGTATATTTTTTACACAAAATATTATTTTCAAAATACACTGCAGCGGCATAACTGTAGAGGATACTGCATGTACTGATTCTAAACAGTGTTTCAATATTTTTTGTACTGAAAAGAGTAGCAGCTCATAAAGGAAAGACAGACAATACAGCTGTTGCAGCTGTTTAGGATGAGGTACAGCTTGCTACAAATTCGTACAGTTTTATGAGTATTTTAGTCCTTTTCAGTAGTAAAAGTAGTTAGCAGTCATTTCTCCATGTTTCTGATGTGGTGAGATTGGAGTACCTGCATTTAGCAGTACAACTTTACAGGGAATTATTTTAGTTTAGAAAGCACAGTTTAGTCAAATTCTTCTATAAGGAAGTTTTTGACTGAAATACCCAAATAATCGGTGTGGCACTGATCCAATAAATCCCTGAAGCATTTGTTTATCTTTAAGCATGTACTTTATCCTGTTGACTTTACTGCAACTACTGTCCCAGTTTAAATATAATAGAGTGTATGAATATAGAAATGCATGCAGAAGTATTGATGCACATCTAAGATATAGTCTGCCACTTGTAAACAATAAGCTTTCCAAATTTTACATGCTAAAAGTAAAACATTCATGTTTCAAGGACAGAGAAAGTATGTTTGGTTATTTTGATGAAAGAGCAGGTGTGGCAGATTAAAAATAGCATTTATTAGCACTCCCATGAACTTGCAGCTGAGAGGCACTTAGAAAGGTGTGAAACCATCTTATACCTTAGAAAACACCAAATAAATAATGTATGAGAAACAAACTTGTTGCCATAAGTAACGCAATAGCAAATTATTTTGTTCTGTAGCATTGTTTACTACAAGTTGTGACATTTAAATACTACATTTCTATAATATTGAATGAGTATTTATTTATATAAAAAACATTTCATATTCATTATGTTTTCCAGCTCTTTTATCATATTTTGTTTTCTCTTAAAGGTCTACTTCTTATTGCAACTTAAAATTGTTACATGCAATTAGAAGTTAATTCAGGGAGTAACCAATATTCTGCAAAGGATATTTTTTCTCTATGAAATATCTATAGTAATTTACTAGAGCATTTAAATGCATATTCCTTACAGCTGTCCTTTCAAATGCAGAAAGTAAAAAAACTTCCCTCCCCTAGCGTTAGGCTGAGATCATTCATCCACGTGAGGTACGTGTTTTCAAGAAATGAATCTTTCATTCTTTTCCAGTATTTATTTCCTGTTCCTTACAGGGGTCTCTTTATAAAGCAGCTTTCTGGACAGCTTCAAACAAATGTAGATGAAAGGAAAGTAAAATGCTTAAAAATTAGGACACCTGCAGTATTAGCTACTTTTTTTTTTTTCCTAAAGAAATAACTTTTCTTAAAATTTTGCATTTCTCGTTCCTTCTCTGTTTGTAAACTATGGCAACGAACCTCTATCTCATGGCTGAACTTACAGGTAGAAGCTCGGACCATGGAAGCTTCCCCTGAGGGAACAGTTGATATATTTGCTATTGTTGATGGGTCCAAAGAAGTTCAGTTAAAATGGTTTGCCCCGAATAAACCGAATGGAAAGTTGACCTACACAGCCCTTGTCACTGGTCTCTTCTATGCAGATCAAGGTAATTTGTTTTCTTCCTTTATAATAAGTCTAATGATAGCATAGATATCCCATTTCTTTTTTTTTTTAAAATTTCTTTAGCACTAAATTTTTATGCTTTTATTTTCCACTCCACTGATTATTTTACAATTATCAATTTTATTCTTTAAGAACTACTGCTTTGATTTATGGTGCTTTACATTTCTACAAACACATAAATTGGCAAATAAAGATAAGCCCTCTGCACTCATTTAGGCTCTTGATATACACATGAAGTCTTATCTCACAACCTTCACTCAGATAAGGAAGCTATACTCACAAAATTTCAGTTGGTTTGCTTATATAAGTGGGAACTGTTCATGAGAGCTGTTCATAATGTGGTCGATTGTGGGTATATTTGAAATTTATATAAGCTGTGGTAAAGAAGTAAGGCTTACAAACAGCCAGTTGCCTAAAAAAGTACGCAGTGAAATCAGACACTTATTCCTAAAAAGAAGAAAGGCAAAGAAAACCGAATCTTTATTTCTACATAAAAAACAGACTCACCATATGATACAAAAGCCTGAAAAGTAACAATTCTCTGTTAAACATCATTGTATCATGGGCTGCTGTTTTGTTTCCACTGATTTATGTTGTGGGGTGGTTGAGTTTTTTTCTTCTGTCTTTTAAACCTAAACATAGCAATGTGGTCTTGGGTGAAAATGTTGCTAAATCAGGGTGATAGAGTTAGATAGTGGTGTTACCCTTGTGTAAAAGACTCTATAAGACACTAAAGAATGTAAATGGGCATTTTTTATAAACGTATTACACAAAATGCATACTTTTGAGTTGAAAGTAAAATTCTGTGTCCTCTAATTATTATAAAAATGTAAAATACTTGGGCAGTGAATAAAAATGAATATTCGCAAAATGTGTATGAGCATTTAACATGTCAATTTGAGCTATTAAGCATGCTCTAAGGTATAATAAATAATAAAATATTGTACACAAATAATGTTTATGAATTATACCTAACAATGTTGTCATTAATTTTTAGTGCACTTTAAATAGCATGATTGACATCAGGCAACTATAAAAATGTTTTCTTGTGAGTGTAATACAAAATTGTGGTTGAGATAATGTTTGGATGACATTTAATCCTTATATGTACTGTACGCAAATTTAATCAGTATTATAAATGCAATAACAGATAGAGAATTGAATCACTGGTGGCTTCATAACTTGCCCTTTTTTTCTGCTCAGAATGAGAACGATTTGTTGTTTCCAGTATCGGTGCTAAAGAGAACATACAGGCTGTAATTGCTGTCCTCTGCGAAGCAGTGCATAAATGAACTTGTTTGTGTGCTGTTTGGAGAAACACATTCATTGAAGAGTGTCATGTGTGGTAGGCAGTCTCAGCTGACCCCTCACAAAGGCTGTTGTGTCCCTTCTTTATGCAACGAAGGCTTTGATGTATTCTGCTGTGAAGTACTTGTAAGATTATGAGGAGAAGGAGCGATGATCAATTTGAAAAAAGGGAGCAACATTTTGGCTGGACCCATGACAGCACAGCCATTTCCGCCAAGGCAGCAGGGTGAATAATGCAAAAGCCATATTCCCCTTGTGTTTAATCTTGCATTGTTTTTGCAGAGAAAATTTCTGCTTGCTTTCTAAGTCATGTCATCCTCGGTTGTCATCCCGTCTCTCAAACCATCAAAACGGTATTAAATGTTGCAAAGCTGTGCAGCTAGAGAACTTTCAAAAGTCAGAACCCATTTGCAGAGCAGCCCTTGTAGAAAATGTATTCTGTTCTCGGCAGAATTTTCCTTCAGTTCTTTCCACTGAGAAGTTTACTGATTTCTCCCAGTGGAATCTGCTGGAATTTATCGGTTCATGGTTGGCAGTCACAGATTAAGGTAAATGTCGATCCGTAATGACCCTCTACATGTTAGTATTGCAGTAAAGCTGGGCTTTTATGTCAAAGATATCGGAGAGGGAGCTATTACACATGACAGGGGTGATCAAGGGACTCCAGACCAAGGCAAGCATTATTAAATATTGACTAGTTCTGTGATTTATGTAGAGCTGGAGGAAAAAAGTGACTTTTTAACCATTATATATTCTTCAGCAACGAAAACCAGCCATTTATCTCCTGCTGGTAATAAAGAACAGAGTGCCTGCATATTTTAGTGGAGGGAAAACCTGGCCTTATAAATGAGATGGACTCTTTCATGATAACATTTCAGTTTGCTAATTGCCAAAAGCAAAACAGGCAAATTGGAAGCAATTATAAGAGTTGACTTAAAGTGGCTGCTGTATTAGTTCAACTCAGGAGAGCCGGGTGGTGGTGAAAGAATCATTGGGGAATGGAACCCAGAAAATTTCATTAGGTTTGTTCACTGTTGCTGAAACTTTGCTTTGCAATGCTAAATAAATAAAGAGAGTTTCCCCGCAGAAGTCAGAGCTCTAGCAATTGACATTTATGTTGGCTGTTTTGGGGGTGTGCAGGAAGGAAATTAAGCATTAATTCATCAAACTTATATAAGACATCATCTGTTCACTACATTTACACAAAGCTTATTGAATTGTCTGATGGCTAATTGGTATTTTCTTGACATAATGAACAACTGTATTTCATCCTTTGCTGCAAAGTCTGTTAAAGAGGCAGGGATTAAAATGCAAAAAATAGGAGGAGGAATTCACCTAGAAGGGCTGTATAGAAACATCAAAATAGTTGTACCCATCGCTTGAATTGGTGGCTCACTCAGCAGTACATTAAGCCGTCAGTTTCGGAAACTTGGGAAACAGATTTTAGATCTCAGATCTGAAAGGTCACATAAGTGAAGTTTTGAAGATTGTTGCCTAACAAAAGTTTGTTGCAGTGACCATACTGATATATTTGTAATTTCTTTGTGCACTGCTCTCAACTGAAAAATCTTTATTTAAATTCATTATTATAAGTAAAACCTCAAGCTTCTGGTAGGAATGTGAGTCTTTAATAGATGAATAAATAATTTCTCAAACAGTCACCTTCTCTTATTAAGAAGAAGTTTAACTATGCTCTGTTGCAAAGCACTTCAAAGATTACTAGGTGTCAAAATAAGTCTGTTATGAAGGCAGGTGAGATGGGGGAGATTTTACTTGACTGTCTGGCTGGCCAAGTCATTCCAGCCATGACCTGTTTTTATTTGAAAGTAGGGATGCTCAATTACATAATGCCAAGAACCACTTAAAAAAAAGCCCATCAGACATAAAGAGTATTATGAAAAAAAAATTCACAGATTTTGGCAACGCTTCTAAAAAATGTAGTATTTATTTACTTTACTTAGATATCTGTTTCTAAATGAAGTAGAATTAGAGAGAATTGAAGCTAAAGAAACCTGAATAGATATTTAAGCATGCCAGGGCATATTGCAGAAATATCTACAATTTGATAATGTGGAGCTTATCGTGTTTGATCAAAGAGCTGGATTCATTGTATCACTATCTCTTTCAACTGTAACTTAACTACATGGGACCTGAAAGGTCTACATTCGAACCTAACAGATCTCCATGGCATTTTCTTTCTTTTTTTTTTTTTTTTTTTTTTTAAAGTAAGAGATGTTATGCCTCTGAGGGATGGGCTCATGAGATACACACTTTCTGAAGCACAGAAATACTTCTGCATAAGTATAGCCCCTGGACAGGGCAAAGGATACCACTTTGAGAACAAGCGATTTTTCTAATGCATGTTGTTATTTCTATATTTTTACACCACCATCCCTAATGTATATTGTGAAACTCTGCTTGATGTGTTGTTATCTTATCATTGCCCTACTATAGCATATGGTATGCTGAGCTAGCAGGTTGATGACATGGAAAGTGTTTAAATAACACGTAACTTAACACTTTCTCTGTCATGAACTTGTTATTCCAACACGTTAGAGACACCAGCTGATCTAATGTTGAATATTCTATAGATGTCCCCAGGGTTAGCTCCTTTTCTGTCCTGTTACAAATCTTTCAGATTTCACATAGGTATGTCTTTGTCTTAATATTTTATGTACTTTTTTTTCCAGCAAATGGGTCTGCCTTCCATCATATTTGTTTAAGATGTCATATAACTTTCCATCCAGCTGTTTTTACAATTATGCATACCTTATAGGAATTAAAGTGAACTGCCTGAGAGTTTATTGGTTACTTTGTTGTTATAAGTTTTATTTCATTCTAGACTGTTTTCTAATGCGGCCAGGTCATCTTAAATAGTTTGCAAAAGATTTAAAGTTGCTGTGGGCTTTTTGGGGGGTGGGGAATATTTATCCTCATATGGTAAAAACAATAATACATCAGAAAAGACTAGACTGTAATACATAAAAGCAAGAGAGAATGTTCTAATTGCACCAACTTCTCTAAATTCCAGACTTTTGAATCCAATCTAAATGTTTCTTGATTCATGTCCTGGTTTTTCATTGCTGTTTAGTTCTGATATTGCCGATGACACTTATTTTTGGATTTTTAGATACTAGCATGGGAAGCTCTTGGTAAATAGTGTGCACCTAGTCAAGATTTATCAGTAGCCAAATTAGAAGAGAAAGAAATACTATCATAAACTGATTGAAAAGGTCACTGTGGAATTGCAAGTTTGAAACGTAGATCAGCAGGAGATAGTTTGGATTCTCTGCTAATAGGGGAGGATACTGATAATGGATTTTTCCATAGTTTGACCGTGCTTTAAAAATGAATGCAAAAGAAATATCTGTATCAATTAGTCTTCGTTTTCTAATTAACTGTTTATTTTTCTGACAATCTGTCTCTTTGAAAATACTTGTTAAAATACAGGAAGGAGCTTTAATGAGTCTGCTTCACCATTCTGATCTCTACAGGTATGTTTTCCAGAAAAGTATTTGTTCCCAGCAAACTGCATATGGGGATCAAATATGATTTTAGAAATTGAGGGCTCTGTCCCAATTCTGCAATGCTTAGGCAATATATTTTCCAGTAAAGACAACTTGCTTTGCCTCAAGTCATTTAAGCCCTGGTGCCTCCTCGGAAGAAGCCTTAAAGAGGAATTTGGTTTGCAATTGGGTAGTCCAAGGCCTGAAATACTAATATTACCAGATCACAAACAGCTTTTCTTTCCTTAAAAGGAGTTAAAGTTCTTGTTATTATCTAATACACTTCCAATTCTCAGAGGACTTAAGGGGGAAAGAAAGGTGACAGAGTCAGGCTTCTTTCCCTCAAATAGTTTACTTGTTCAGCCCTGTTTACCCTCAGGGTAGTTTAGATTAAATACAGGGTCATTTTTAATTGCATGTGGATATCTGAAATTAAGTTCTAGTACAGGAAGAATCAGGTATTACCTCTTTTCCAGAGGAGAGAATTGGAGGAAATTCTTATCTTCCTACCTGTGTCAGATGACTCCATTAGCACAAAATGCATCCAAATCTGTAGTCCCCTGGATGTTGTGATGCATTTGAATGCAAGTTTGACATAAAGAGAATCCTTAATTAACTATATGTCCTTAGGGAGTTTCACAACACAAAGTTGCAGGGTTATACTGAGAACTCTTTGTTGCTCATGAATGCAGAAATCAATGTATGTTATTTTCAGTTTTGTTTGGGTGTTTTTTGTTTGGTGTTTTGGGTTTGGTTTTGGGGGTGGTGGTTCTTTTTTTTAGTTTTTGTGACTTCTGTTGTTGGCATATCATCCAAGGTTCTTGCTTGTCAGCAATGTAGTTCATCTGGTATTTCTGTAAAGGGAAAATTATTCATCTGGTAACTCTGCTTATTTGGAGATACTGTGCCAGAGAGCTTCCATGCAGCCTACTCATTCTCTTGGCAAACTGGAGAACCCTGGCAGCAGAATACAGCATTTTGTGGTAAAAAGAAGAAGAAAAAAAAAAATCAGCTACATCTATAAACGAAGTTGACTTTTGCATATATATGTTACAATTTTGTTCATCTAATCTTTTTAGTTTAATATTTAATATATATATAAATAAATAGATTGAAACACAGACCACCTATTAATTTGGCTTCTATTAGAAGGTTCCTCTTATAATCCTGATTGGGCACGGTGCTTTCAGTACACACTCCAATCAGAATTCAAGTAGGGAATGTTGAGAATCAAACCAGTGCAAAAAAGCAGTGTCTGCTGGGGGAAGACATGCCACCTGCAGATGCCAACAGAAGTGGGCAGAGGAATGCTGAAGCCCCTTAAAGTTCCTTGCCTGTCTTGTGTTGAAGGCATGAGAATGGAGAATAAAAATTCTGTGAGGTGTTATCTTCAAAGATGCAGAGGGAGGTAAATGTTTTACATTTAGCTCTGACAATTTAAAAAGAACACAACCATTTATGAGAATTAAACATGTTTCGGAAATTACTAAAACACTTCCGAGAGACTTGTTAGGCCACTTTTCATAGCGAATTTCTTTTAGATACAGTTATTTGCGTAATTACCTCAAAATATAAATATCTAAGTATGAATTTGCATTTACAGTTGCTGCACCTGAATATGCAATACCTGACAATAGATACAAGTTCAGATGTGCTTTAATATTTGCAAGAAAAATTATTTTACAAAAATGGCAGTATAGCCATTCCATATATGTAATCAAAGAATACAATTTACTTTCAAGACAAGCTATTTCTTCAAAAACTTACAAATTTGTTTTCCTATTATAAATATTTATTAAGCCTTTCCTCTCATGTAACTGAACATTCGAGAAGCTGGTACCAAAGAAATCTGAACATTTCTTCCATAGTAGGTAAATATTGGGATTGTGTTCTTCCTGCATTTAATCCCACAAAGATGTTTATAATATCATGTATTCCTGTGCCAGGGACATACCATTATCTACCAAGGATGGGAAAAGTCATTCCAACTTTTCTCAAGTAATTTAGGATTGTTCAGAAACCCTATACATTCTGCAACCTGGATTCTCTAGTAGTAATCCTTGATTATTTTTTTATACAATAGGCACACTAAATTTGACATTACTAATAAGAAAAAGAATCCTTTCTTCAAGAAGCCAGCCCAAGGAGAGTAGAGATCCTTGACCTTAAAAGAAGGGTAAAGTTTTCAAAAGGAATGTGAATCTAAGAAATTGTGGTGATATTAATGATATTGCTAATTTACCAGTTACCTTTGTAATATATAAAGAAATATTTAATCCATTTCAGTTTGTTGTATTGCTATGATGTTGCACAGTGCATAAGGTACCTTAGTGCCATAACGTTACTAAAGCGAAGGACCCTGAAGCTGCTGAGGCAGTGTTTTCCAGAGTTTCTCTGGAAGTGTTTTCTGTTATAGTTCTCATGTTGTTATTCTTGGATTATTTTTCTCATGGCCTTGCACCTGCAAACCCCAATAGTGTTGCTACAGAGGGTCTTCATGGGAGCAGCTATGATGCTCTGAGAAATGCCTCTCCCCACCAGGTCTTTACCTCCCACAACTAGTGTACAACAAAGTCAATAATAATAATTTAAATGCTTGATAAGTATTTTCCATTAATATACATACATAGATGTTTAGTGCCCAATCAGTGTACAACACTTGCACCACGTTAACACCCTCCATGTGGCACAAATAGCATCATAAATGGGAACAACCAACAGGGAGTTTGAGCAGTTTCCAATGGAAAGTATATAGCGGCAGAGGGACAGCATGACAAAACTCATCATCCCTACTGTAAGCAATAGCATTGGCATATTCATCATCACCACCTGCTGCACCAGAGACACCCTCCCCACCCCCAAACCAGGATGCTTTTGTGGGAGCCCTTAGCTGCTTTTCCAAGTCAGCCATTAAGGAGATTTTTCATATTTCATCCCCTTCCACCCTCATTTTGTCTGTCTATCCTTAGTTTTAGCTACAGACCTCACTAATAAAACTCACTAGTCCTAAAGATGTTTGAGGGGAAAAAAAGGGGATGCGTGATCCATTTTCAAATAGTCACGTTTAATCTCTGCACTAGAGCAGGGCTTAGGGGTATTTTGGCACTGAGTAATGTGCTGCTTAAAGTTTGATTTGCACGGCTAAAAAAATCATGGGTATGCATGCACTTTTTGGGTAATGTTTAGTCAAGCTTCAGTAGTTTTTGAGCAGCTTCACAGTACACCGTCTACTAGCAGGATTTCCTTCAGCACCAGATATGCTTTTCTTTGCTATTCCTTGGTAGAAGTGTCTCACAGGAAAACAAAATGAAAAATCTCGCTCTAATTTCTACAGGGGACTGTTTCGTTGGTGAAGACTCTAGCACCAGACTGCAGATAGTGTTTCAATTGATCTTCTGCGTTTCTCTGTTCACATATTTGTGTTTTTGTCACATGCACACTGGTCTGTTTCTATATGTATGGTGTAATTTATTGGCTTTCATGTTATGAAGCAGATACGTAAGACCGAACCCCGTTTCTGTGAGGAATGTATTATCAGTTCTTACAGGCTGAAATTCCTAGTGACTGCCAATAGCAGGATAGTCTCTGAGACCATCCCTGCTCCCTTCGAGTAGTCTAGGGAATAATAGCAATCTTCCTGAGATGGCACTGGTAAACAGTATTGAGTAAAAGGGAATTTGCCAATCAGTTTTCCTATGAAAACAGTCTTTTAGTTAATTAATGTCTTCTAGAGTTTTTAACCCACATGAAGGCTGAGGAGGCTACATTGACAGTGCTTGGTATCTGTGGTAAACCCTAAAAGCAAAAATACAATTTATGACATTGGACACAAAATTATTAGTGTCAACGATGTAGATACATGACCCAAACAAAATAGATATAATCTGACTAGAGCTCCTGCAGATGAAGAAATTGCGTTTGGATACTTGTATGTGTTGGTTTCAAACAAATATGCTTCTCTTTAGAGACTAATGTAAAACCTATCTATTTTCTCAGGTAGAGAAAGCGTGATGAAAATTGGGGTTTGATGAGCTTTGATTAAGTTTTTATCTGAACTGTATAAGGACAATCAAATTAGATTTTGACTATGTAACTTTCTCGCATTATGCCTGAAAGATCAAGATACTATGATAGGCCATCCTTTTATGTGCAGTTGAAATGGCTGTTTATGTTACTCTACGTGTTTTTGCCTTAAGTAGGCTAGAGGGAGCGACTCTATGAGTAAGTACAACAAACACTCACCTGAGTGATTCTGTGGTTCTTTCAGTCTACAAGTGCATCATTTGTGATGCCTCACGTAAGGTGACTGGAAAAGCCAAAAGAATGTCTTATGTCAAATAAAAATCCTAGATCAAGTTTAGAGCTTCATTCCTTCCAAAGTATTACAACTAAGTGTAATGGCATTTGACAGTATTGACATTTTTTATATGACTTCTTTCGGCTAACTCAGCATTCTGAAAAAATAAATAGTGTTCTTCCTTTGTGATTGAAAGGGTTAAAGAGTACCCATTCATTACCACTCACAAAAGGATTTATTTTGTTCTCATAAATCAGTTTTATTCCACATTTTTATTATTCCCTTGGGTCAGCTGCTCCAATTGAAATCAATACAAGTGCAAGTGACACAATCAATCTAGATATTTGATTATGGATTTGAGACTCCCAGTTCTGCTGTGTGTGTTTAGCTAGTCTCCTTCTGATAGTGTCCCTGGAGAATGGAAAATTCTTATTGGCATCCGTGAATTATGGGCATAGATTCTCAAACCAGATACTGTGATAATCTCAATTTATGTACTGCTGCAGCTAAAGAAAGAATGTTCTAACCACGGAAAAACAAACTTGAAGATTTTAAAGCTAACTGTTCTGAATTTTTTTAGTGTGTAAAATCTCTCCTGAAATAAACTTCATAAAGTCTGATCATTTGTCTATAAACTCCCTCAAACAAAATGGATTACATCGATAATTATATGCTCTATTGTCAGCTTAATATGCCAAGTACAGCAAACATTTTTGCTATTTGATGCCTTCTGGTCATTTATAGACAATGTGATGTTATGCCACTTGGGGTACCAAACTGTGCTTTTGTGCTGTGTACCAAACTTTCTCTTTTCCTGCTGGGATAAGAGCACCTGGACACTGGAAGCCTGTGTGAAATCCACAGAAGTTGTTTCTGCTCATGGAATGCTTTCCAGAGTCGGGTGGTCTTCACCCTATTTTATGATTTCTTTAGGTCATGGCCTGAGTACAGCGAGGGGTGCGGGGGGGAGCTGTCAAGGACTGATGCCCCTTGGTGCTCTTGCACCAAGTGAGTGACAATACAGATGAATATACTTACAGCAGAGTTTTAACACTGTTGTCAATATACTGTTTAAACTGGAAGGTCTAAATAAGGCAGACTCAATTGCAAGACTGGTTGCACATTTCTATGTTTATGAAAGAGTAATTAGAAAACCCAAAACAGTAATTCAAATAAAAAAGTTTCTTCCTGACAGTTTCATCTTACAAATACAGTTTTTAAGTCAAAAGCCTCACGGCACTGAACTGGAAGCTCAAAAGGGTAGATGAGACCACACCCCAAACATTCTTCTCTGCCTGCCATCATGACAGAGCCTAATCTCGGCTGTAGTCATTAACTATCCATGGGGTCTGCCCTAACTTTCTTGTATGAGCTCCCCCATCAAGCTCTGGGCTTTATTCATATTTCAGTCCATAGAATTAATGAGCATATAAATGCACATTCCTTTGTGTTTGTAACACTAATGATCACTTATTTCTACTGACAGGAACACGCTTTCATCGTAATGATTACCCCTGCTTTGCCTTAGGGTTCTTGAAGCATTCTGCAAATTTTCATAGAATCATAGAACAGCTGAGGTCAGAGAGCATCTCTAGAGATCGTCTAGTCCAACCCCTCTTCTCCAAGCAGAGTCAGTTGGAGCACATTGCCCAGGACGGTGTCCAGCTGGGTTTTGAATATCACCAAGGATGGAGACTCCACAACCTCTCTGCACAACTTGTTCCAGTGTTTGACCAATCTCACAGTAAAAAAAAGTTTTTTCTTAGGTTTAAACAGGATTTCTTGTCTTTCTGTATGTGCCCGTTACCTCTGATTCTGTTGCTATATACTGCTGAGAAGTGTCTGGTTGCTTTACACTCTCACATCAGATATTTATACACATTGTTAAGATTCTCCCCCCTCCAGGCCTTCTCTTCTTGAGGCTAAACAACCTCGGTTCTCTCAGACTCTTTGTGTGACAGGTGCTTCAAGCCCTTAATCATTTTTGCATGGACTCCAGTAAGTCCATGGCTGTCTTGTACTGGGGAGCCCAGGACCAGATGAGCACTCCAGATGTGCCTCACCAGGGCTTGAATAGAGAGGAGGGATCCCTTCCCTTGACCTGCTGGCAATGCTTCTCCTGATGTAGCCCATGAGGCTGTTGGCCTTCTTTGTCACAAGGACTCATTCCTGCCTCATGTTCGACTTATTTCCCACCAGGACCTCCGTGTCTTTTTCAAAGCAGGAAAGCTGCTTTCCAGCGTCAGCCCCTAGCCTGTACTGGGGTCCAGCTCAGAGTGACAGAGAGAATGTTTAGCACATGCGTTCTGTACATCTCAAGAGAGCCTAAAATAGATGTACCAAATTTAAGTCTGTGGAAAGTCACAGAAGGGGCCTTTGCCTGTTTTAAAGTGAGGGAAACTGGGCTGTCAAAGAAACAACTTGTGTAGCGCAGAGAGGAACTACATGTGGGTCTTTGAGCTTTCAGATTTCTGCTGTATGTGGCCATAAGGACTTTCATATTGTTCTTTAAATATTTTCTATTTTTCAGTCTTAAAACTAAAGGCTTCATTGATTACCAGGGAAAAAAAAGGAAAAAACCTAATGTTTTTCAATGCAGATAATGGGAACTGTTCATTATTTACAGGAAAATGAATATTTTAGATTCATAATTTTGCCAGTTTGCCACAGTGCTTTTAAGTTGCCTCATCCAGCAACTCCCCCTAGTCCATGAGAATGAAGATTTCCTATGATACTTTAAGAGACTTCAAGTTTTGGACTCAAAATTGATGGAATAAGACCATGATATATCCTTCACAACAATACATCTGTCAACTCAGGAGCAGGGGAACAAATAGCGATTCGGGAGATTACTCAGGAGCAGGGGAACAAATAGCGATTCGGGAGATTGAGGCACAAAATCGGCAATGTACTCATCTGAAATAACAAAACCAAAAACCCCAAAAGAATCCCTCCACTGCAAAACACAAAAAAAAACCAACTCTTTGTTGAAAAGAGGGGTATGTCATCAAAGCACAGAAACCACTTCATAAGATCAGTAGAACAATTGGGATGACAGTTGGAAAACAGTTCATTATTACAGTTCTTAGGGAAAGCTTCACCAATGATGTCAGGGAAAGATTTTTAGCTGTATTTTATTGGGATAATCAAACGAATGGAAACTCATGGGGTTTATTCTGAATACTGCACTAGAAACAGTGGGGAAAAGGACAGAGGGAAAGAAGAAAAATCATAGCTGGGAGGAAAGGAGTAGCTTGTGTGGAAGTTAATGAGGCTGAAGAATAGGCAAAACTAATGGACAAAAGAATGAACTTACTGAAGGGAAAGTGTTCATATTCACAGAATTTCCCCCAGCAAGACTTTGTGCCAGAGAGCCAGGAGGCAGGACAGGGACAGAAACTGGTGCTCAGTGAGGATGAGACAAATGGAAGGCTGGGGAAAGGGGGGAACAACTGAGTTCTTGTTTCATTTCTGTTTTGCTAATGTGACAAAAACTTTTTCTGTGGCCTAAGATAAGATGCTTAACCTCTGTATGGTCACACACATATAAAGCAGGCATAAAAATAACTGTAAGTTTTTGTGCTAGTTAATGAAGTAATCTTTGTATAATTTGTTAGATCCTCATAAGAACTGTTCCTTGACCTGGATTTTTGCTACCTTTATTCTTTGAGTAGTTTTCTACAGTGGTGATAGCTCTGCTTCTACCTGTTTGAATATTTTGAAGCAACGTGTTCTCCAATGTAAAAGAGGTTATCAGGACCTGTATGCACATAATAGAAACAGTATACGGATTGGTAATTATATTTCAGAGCATGACACAAAGCCTTAAATTCACCCAAAAAATACCTTTTGCAACGTAGTAGCACGCAACATATAGTGTACTTTTGTGATTGAAGCCTCGTGTTCTCTTGAAAGAAAATATTATCTCATAAACATTTGTGATTATAAGATTTAAGTGTTTCAGGCTTAAGTACTTTTTAAGTGGAAATCTCTCTGTTTCATAAATTATGGTCCTGTCATATCACCTAAATTCAGACAAATCTGGGGGTACGATGAGAAGTCAGCCAGTTTCCAGGACACCACAAATAGGAAGCGGTTGAAATTTTCCATTTTACAGAGGCAGCTCAGTTGCTGAAGTGCTATAAGAATATGAACAGAAGAGTATCAGGAAGGTGATTTTTTGACGAATATCTTTTGTATAATGGCAGCTAGCTCTTGATGCTAAGGGAAAGAAGAGTACATGAGCACCCAGAAATATTTTTCATTAGCATGGCCTCTTTGCTTCCTGAAGTCAGCAGCATAGTTGTGTCAGTATGTTTGTGATACCGACACATTAGACTGGTTGTGTTTAAACTTTAATAATCACAAATGCAATGGTGTTAATAAAAGTATTTGATAATTTGGAAAAGATTGCCCACACATATGAAACATGAGTTTTTACTGTTTGATACACAGAAAGGAAACATCTCAATTTATTACATTTTTGCTTAAAAACGTTACTTTTGATCCAGATGGGAAGAGTACCTTTAAATGTGGCAAATTCTGGAAAAAAACCCCATTTTTTAAATGTGAAATGAATGCGTTTAGTTTGTATTATTTCTTTTTTCCATTGCAGTCTTTGTCAGGAGAATGGTTTCCTGTTGTACCATTTCCTGCGCTCCTTACAACCTTTGTCACATGAATAAGATATCAGAACGCTAATGACTAATATACAGTATTCTGTGCCTGCTGATACTGTACTGTACTACTGTGACCTTTGCAATATTATACATTCTGATTGGTTGTCCATTTCACCTCTTCCCCACAAGTTAATAAGGCTGTAAAAAGGAGAGAACTTGAAATGGCCAGCCAGTCAAATTACAGAATATTGAAAAGGTCAGAGCAGTACAGCACACAGAAAAAAATTACGGAATATATGAGGCATTAAAATTCTTGTGACAATGATTATAACAAGAATGGAAAAGGATACCCATTTATGTTATTTCAATCTAGTGAACCCCATAGGATGACGGACCCAGGACGGCAGTAATTTACGCACCACCAACCCACAGGAGCTTTATTCACCTATTTACAGGGGTACTCAGTAACAGGAGTGCATGTCTGCTTGGAAGCCCCCTTCAAAGCGTCCACCCAAAAATATTGTCAACCTTCAAACACAAATACTCAGCAGCTAGAGTGCTGTGTGAGCTTAGCACATTTAAACAATTATTTTGAATGGAATATGTATTTGTGCATCTTTTTAATGTAACCATGTTTTATTATTGACTTTGTTTCAAGTATGCATAGTTTTTAAGTATGTACATGGATAGTCTTTAGCCTTAATTTCTTCATTTGGATAATGTTTTCCTGAAAAACAGATACTTTGATGTGGTATAAGGTAGGAATAAACTGGGAATAGCACAGCTTTTTCTTAAATACCAGGCTTAGCCAAAGAAGTCCCTCAGAAATATTGGGGGAAATATGGAGAGCCTTATGAGCAGGAAAGCTAGTTAAAGAACAAAACCAGCATGATGCAAGAATATGGAAAGTTTAAGGAGCATGGGGAAGCCTTTCATGACTGCAAAGGGTTTAGTCTTTTTTAAGAGGTTATACGAGGTGGTGGCTCTTAACCCCCTTCCACCTGAATTCATCTTTTGGTAAGGGTGTTTGCGTGTCTTAAGCATTGAAGGACATGGTGAGCCAGTTCTAGGAGTTTGTTTTCTGCTTCTTTAGTTAGGTTGTTTGTGTTGCTGTGTCTTCAGGGAATCTTGCTTGCTGGAGCACTAGTGACTGTTCATGGCAGGAGTTATGAAGAAGAAATGTGCAGGAACGAGGAGGTATTCTGGTAGAAACCACTTGTTTGAAGTAAAACAATGTCGCTTAGGACTTTAGCACTGTCCGAGGCAGCTGCTGTTTAGGTCTGCGGCAGACTTGCTGGTAGGCTACAGTAGGACTTGTGAGCAGGATGGAGAGAAAAACACACATGAAAAATGGAAGAAGAGAGGCCTCATCCACTTATACTCACAAATAGGGTCCACACTGAAGCAGTCTAGACAGGAATGGCACAGAGCGATATGACAGGGTTATCGCTGTATCACTTTCTGTCAGGCTGAACCTATGTGTCTGCATTTTCCAGCCCACTGAAAGCAAAGTTTAAGCAGTGAGAAGTGGCAAAGCTGCATACTGCAAGTCATCCCCAGCAAGACCTGCATTTTAAAAATGTTCTTCTAATATTTTACTTGCCCGTAGCAGTAAGTTGCTTGGCTGGCAGCCGGGATTAAACACCTTTCGTCTGTGTAAAATTCAGGTTAGGAAACTTGCAAGTGCTCCTCAGCTTTTTATTAGAAGCAATGAGAAATTTTGAATTGCTGTGTTGTCTAACTCATTGTAAATTTGCAAGTTCATTTTTGAGCTGAATAAAATGGTTATGTAATTACATACTTCTCCTAATTATTGAGTAATTATATACTTCTTATAATTGCCGAGTAATCACTCTGCTATAACTAGAATTTAATGTTACAACTAATTGTATAATTACTGTGTATTAATGTTGTTATCCGGGCAACTTGGAATAGAGTGTTACCCTTTTAATTCCTTTTCTGTTATTCAAAAGTGTGTTTTTAAAAAATATACTATAGTTAGCCATTGGAAGTAAGATTAATAGTGGAATAAAAATATCAGCAGAGGAAGTACGTGCTTTCATTCTGGGCTCAAGTGGATGAGAACAAAAATATTAACGTGTTAAAACTGTACCGTAGATAGAAAAAGTTGAATTTTCTCATTAATTGGTCACATAAGGGACCACATTAGGGAGCCTACTTTTATGCTTGAGGTTTGAATCTATCCTATGTGCCTTGATTTGTCAACACTGGATTTTTAAATTTTCCTACACATTGAGGTGAAACATTTTAAAAATGGGTCTTTTTTTCACAGCCAGCTGAGTCCTTAAGTGTTTCACATCACTAGGACCTTAAGAACGTATCTGTCAGTTGGCTGTTTCTGATGGCTTTATTGTTGTTCATAAAACAATGGGTGCATGTAACAGTCTTGTGTTGTTGGGTGGGCATTGCAAATAGGAAGTTGTAGACTGCCTGGTGGTGCACAAAAAACCTGTGATAGATAATGGGACAAATGTTCTTTGTTGGATTGTATCTACTCCCAAATCACACACAAGGACAGTTTCACAAAGGTGCAGAAGGAGGGTTTGATATGCAATTTAAGAGCTGAGACCAGGTAATGCAGATGCATTTTTCTAGTGCTGGCTGAGTAGCCTGGGTACATAAGAGTAATCTCAGACAAAATAACTTTGCTTTTGCAGAATTGGTATGTCTGTATGTGGAATGTGTAAAATTGGTGGTTCTTCTTGTATGATTAGAAGCTGTGTCTCCACTGCTGTTTATAAAATGGGGTCTCTCAGGCTAATGTAAAATTCAGCAAAATCCAAAATAAATGCATCAGGTTTCATGAAATTATTCTACATTCACACTCCTGTAGTCTGTTCGGGTAGTCTGGTGCCGTGGCGTGGGGTAATCCAGGTAGAATTTGAGCAATGAGGGACTAGATTACAAGGCAGATTTATAAAAAGAGTTTTATAAAACTCTCCCCCTCCCCCAAAACCCAGAAAGTAGGTTTGCCATATGTTACCAGCAGAATAACTGCTGGTGCAGTTATTTGTGCAGCTCCATGAACATCAAAATAATGGAATGGCTTGGACTTGTACCGTAAGTAAATCATAGATTGCTTATAGGAATCCCAAAATTAGAGGAAAGTCCAGATCATTCACTAATGGTAAAACATAATGTGGGCATGACTTAAACATACTGTATATGCACATTAATGTATGTCACAGAAATATGGAATATTTGAAAAACTGTTTCAGGTTTAATAACATTTGGGTTTTAACAGTTCATTTGAAACTTGTGCAAAAATGAGTAAACCCAATAAGTAACGCTTAAAAAATAATTAAAGTTTCTAGGATTATTTTTAATTCTTATTTAGATTTTGTGGAGGACTCAGATGTGAGTATTCAATCTTCTGCCTGTGACAATGCATTAATTAATTTAAGATATTTTTAATGGTTATGTGCTGTTTAATCTCATTCTCATACCTGTGGTCTCAGACTTGTGTGATTCTGCTGCTGTTATGCAGAATTTCCATCAACATCAATGTGAGAGCTTTCCATGGAATGATGGATAGTAGTAATAATGTTAATCATTTATATAGCACTTTATATGTTCAAAATATTGGATCATCTTTAAATAAGCTCAGCTTTGCTCTCAGATACATGAGTGAAATCTTCATTGAGTCAAAAAAATTTGTTACTTGACATACAATTTTTTTATTTTCCAGTGTTACTCATCAGGTATTTTGGAAAGGTTTATTTTGTTTTGTTTGGTTTTTTTGGTTTTTTTTTTTTTTTTTGTAACATAGAATATTGTCTTATCTTAAGTTTGAGATCTTAAAAGGGTTGTAAAGGAAATGTAGGTTACTGTGGTGTCCTCTGATGATTTCAACTGATAGACCGAATACTTGTGTTATTGTTGTATTATCTTTGAGAGGACTGCAGACCATGCTGGAAAGCATGTGTTTCTTACTGCATGTGACTAATTCTTATGTATGCAATGGAATTAGCTTATAAATTCCTCAGGTAAGTGTTTTTCTAATTAATTCAAGAAGTTGTACCTGTTTTTCATAGGCATAAAAATTAATGTTTTGAATTTGCACTCATCACACAACTAGAACATGAGTAACTTCTGAAAACTGGCTTCTGTTTGTAGTATATGCCAGTCAGCTTTGCAACTGCATCGGTTCATTTATTTTCCAAGTTTTACAAATACCGCAAACTGTTAACAAAAGGAGGATAAAATGATGAATTATACTTTTTCTTCCAAATAGCGTATTTTTGGTATTATTGATATCAATGGCAGCTTTTTGTTTGAGTAGAAATAAGACTTGGTTCACAAAGACAGCGAATTGTAGCAGATACAAGGTCTAACATTTGTTCTTCTCCCCCCCCCCCTTTTTTTTTTTTCATAACAGCTAACACTAATTATTCTATTGTAAACGGTACTCGGATGTTATGCAGCAGCAACGAATCCAATGTATGGGTACCCATTAAAGGACTGATTCCATTTTCCAACTACACAGTACAAGTGAACGCTTCCAACAGTCGGGGCAGCTTGATAAGTGATGCTATAACAATAGTCATGCCTCCAGGAGGTAAGTATGAAAAAGTACTTTTTCTGTGCATGTAACAATTACACAGATACTCTGTTGAACAAAACGTTATTTATTACTGCAACTGAGGACTGGAAGTTCAGAAGAATATGTGTACATTACTAGTTCTTACTAACAAAATTGTTCTTTTTAGCTTCTAATTTGTCACATTGCTCAATTTAAGAACTAGAGAATAAAAACAGGTAGTTGTATAGATAACATATTATGTAGGTGAGAAGTGCATTACATACTTCATTTTTATCTGTCAATGGTAGTGTATTCTATCACGGACAGCTAACTTAATCTAAGACATAGAGAGACTCACCTGCATTTTGTAATCTTGTTTTAGAAGAAAAGTTAAGTGCTGACAAAGAGCACTTACTGGATAGACTTAGATAATTTGTATAATAATAATAATAATATAAACCATTGGTAATATATTGAACCAGAATCCACACAGCGATGTAGCCATAAGAAAGTCAGTTTTTATGTGCTGATTTACAGTGAATGAGGCTCTAAGCCACTTTGATGTTATCTTAATGAAAAATTGACGTAAGAGAATTGAGCAAATACTCCCTAAACACTGTGCATGTTTAGGTGTTGGGTTGTTGCGTTTTTTTTTAAGAAAGCTTAAATTTACAGCTGATATATATGTGTTCCTTTGCATTCTTTTTTCATGGACATGCTAGTGAATTAACTTTTGTTGACTAAATGCCAGTGGAAACAATGAATTTAAGGCAATTTTGAATTCTAAAGCGAGAGCCCAACAAAACTTGATGTTGAGAGATGTATAGGTGTAGCTAATGAGCAGGAATAGTGTAGAGTGACACACATATTATTTGGAAGTAATAAAAAAAAAGGCAAAAAACCTGAAAACAAAAAACCCCAAGAGATTCCATAAACCTTACAGCTCAAAAATACAATTACACTTGGAACAGTTTGCTTGCAAACTCATGGATTGGTTTGGGGGCCAAACCAACAGAAAGACTTCTGAAAAGTGAATAAATAAAATGCAGAGTTAGCATGACAGAATACTGAGCAAGAAGAAAAAGGTAAATTCCCAGCAAAGTTTAGACTTTTTCAATCTGATTGCCAGATTATACCTAATATTAACAAATATACATTGTCATATAATAAAACAGCATCTCACTTTTACTGCTCACTGAAGACTGAGCAGTAAGATACTGTCCTTTCTAATCCCAGTGTCACATTTCAGTTTTGCATGTAGAAATAGCAAAATTTGGTAGTGAAAATTTTACCAAATAGGAAGGTAAAGTATCTTTAAATATAGGCAAGGATGTGCACAAGTTTATGACAGCCATTAAGATACACTTTCTTTCATCATTAGATTGTTGTTGATTACAATTAGAAAACTTATAGCTTTGAAATTATCTTTTTTATGACCTTGTGGTAGTTTAAAAGCAATACCTCATTGATTAAATAGGTTTTAGTTCATGCTTCCTTTTAGTTAATGATCTGAAAACATATTATCCTGATTTACACATAAAATCATGCTGAAAAGCATGTGGCATTCACTAGGATATGTGTGTTTAAGTAGAATTAAATTAGCAGTGAGAGTTATTAAAGATATCTTCCATACTATTGTCCAGTGGACTGTGATCCGTAGTGAAATGAATAATAAATGAAGCAGTGCATATGAGAGAAGTACTCTCTCACACACTATATTCTCACTGTATGTGTATATACACTGTATATGCACATATATATACACACTGTATGTGTATATCCGTACAGACACACACGTATATATTTAGGACAGGTTATGTTTATTTACTACAATTTTTATTATAAGACTCTTTGAATGCTATACTATTCCATTGTATGCTAAATTATGAGTGTAATGGTAATTTTACAGTGGGCTATATTCAGTGCCTTCACGTACACTTTCTAAATAACTAAATGAAATCTACATCCTACTAAAATCAGAAGATTTTTTTTTTTACTTCAGTGGTTGAGATTTCACTTTAACACAAGTTTTGTTTGATCAAACAGTGAAAGAGGTCTCATTATATAGAAAATCACAGCCTCTTAATAAGTGTTAAATTGTAGCATTCTCTTTTCAAGGATAAAAAAAAAAAAAGCTGTTTAAAAAATTTGCGTTGTGGGAAGTACTTCATGAAGCTTGATGGGAGACTGTGTAAGAGGGGAGTTGATAAAGGACAAAGGAGAATTCCATTTTGAAGTTACTGCCGATCACTGTTTTTCAATTGTGATACAAATTTTCTTCCAACATGCATTTCTTTTGTTTCATTTTTTATTTAAAATGTATTGCACATAATATAAAGCACACCAAATCTTCCGTGTTACCTGACTGAATATGTCTTAATTTCTCATCAAGCTGATTTGCCATGCTTAAAGTCAACGCTTAAAAAAAATATCTTAGAAATAAGGAATATATTTTATCTAAGCTCTTGACTAAAATTGCAGTGCAAGTTCAAGAGTTCTTGGAAAGATTAAAAAAATAAAAACTGAATCCAAATGTTAATCCATAAAAATGAAACTTTCTTTTGACCCTTACCCTGTAGTGGTCTGGAGTTACTAATGGGGTTAGGATTTCAACTCTTAATGGGACTTGGTGCATTAGTGTTTTGTATGCATGGAATTCAGCATTCAGTTTAATAAGTGGTTGACATTGGTGATGTCCCTTAATTTGCTTAAATCTAATTGGCTCTTTTATCAGTCAAACCTGTATGGATTGGCAATTGATCAGAAAGGGTCAGCCATGACTGTGCATGTACTTAAATGCTGGAACCACCAGTTAAAGTCACTGTTGCATAATAAGAAGCTGAAACCATGAGAACAAATGATCTTCAGTCGGAAAGCAAAAGAAAGCGAAGTTTTTCAGGATGTTCAAGTTCAGAACAAAGGCATTATGGAGCATATAAATTTTAAATACACTGCTTTTTGCCTCAAGACTTAAAGCTTTTTTTTCCAGATGAACTGAAATCTTGTCTGAAACTGTCTTTGTTACATCAAAGAACTGCATAGAAAGCTAAAAGAGATGGAAGAAGCATAAAAGGGCATAGTTTAAAATGATTAGTGACAAATTTCATACAGCAGAGGTAGAAGTAAATTTTTTTGAGTTTTACATTTTTTTCCTAAAAAAATGAATTTATTCTATTTATCTTGTCCTTAAATACTTGAGTAAAAATTGTAAAAAATAACATACTACCCAGTGCTTCACATTAATTTGAGGATGCCAGCCAGTAAAAGATCTGGAGAACAAATTGATTTAGAATTAATTTAATTAGGTAAATGAATTGAAATGATACAGTGGATGTAAAACTACAAAAATCTGGAAGAAAATCTTCTGTACAGAGTCCTTGGTTATATATTTTTCTTCTTAATGAGTGCTATTTCTTATGTAGTGGCACATAGAAGACCACATTAATTTAGGATTGCTTCGTAGTAAGTGCTGGCAAGCAGAAAAAAAAACAGAAAAACAGAAAAAAAAAGTTGCAGTCACTACTGGTAATAACTTATACTCTAGTTATGTCCATTTTTTCCCTGCCTTTGACCACAAAAGCCCTATTACGGAAGGGAATGTGAAGTCCTCTGTGCAGAAACGAAGAAGATAAATTGTGTTGAAAAAATAGGTGCACAGAGAGATAACAGAGAGAGACAGGTTGCTGATCAGATGGGAAGCAGGAAGGTGGAGGCTCAATCATCCACTCCAAAGCACAGAGAAGGACTGCATTCCCAAGTAACGACAAGAAGTATGAAACTTGTTGTGGATGGTAATTCTGTATCACATTGCAGAGTTGTCTCTGTGTGGTTACTTGTGTTGGGGATTACAAACCATTAACTTGGCACTGACTTATTTATAGAAAAGAGCCTCAAAGAAGGGAAGAAACTCTGAGAAAAAAAATTGCCTAAGCAGTGAATTGTCTTTTTAATCTCTGCCATAATTTATGGAGTATGTTGATTGTTTATACGTTCTGCCTGATTTGCACAACATAGGAATGTCTAGCTGTGAAAGATGTCAGATTTTGTCTTGGTTTCTTAAGCACCTGCCCTTTGCTGGTCCCTTGTTGTGTTCCAGATGCTGCGTGCCTCTGCCTACAAGCTTGGGCTAGTTCCCAGCAGCAAAAAGTGAGCCTACTTGTACCTGTTGATGTTTGTTCAACATCTACAGAAGATAATGTTCTGCAGCCAGAGGATTTCAGCCACTGTTAGTTTAGGTAGCAACACCTCTGAGATTGGATATTGAACCACATCACAGAATCATTGATCTAATTATGCAAACAACTAAGAACCACATCATACGACTTATATTCACATCTGAAAGCATTTGCTCATGAAGTTGATTGCTGAAGCCGACAGGCCTCCTTAGATGAATGAATATTCAGTAAACAAAGCTAACAGATGCCATTAGGCCAGAATTATTTAGGAAGAAAATTCAAATCTGAATATGCTAGAATTTTTCCTGTGAGACAGGTTTGATTTTCCGTGATGCTCAGTATCACATTAAGAGTCACGCCATAAAACTTGTTTTGAGAGAATTTCCTTTACTTCAAATTTCAGGTATCTCTGAGATATTAGTTGTTTTTCTCATGTCTCTCCTTTTTTCTATTCTTTTTCTTTTTTTTTTTTTTTCCCTGTAGACTTTGACTAAAACTTAACAGGATTCTTTTCATTCTATATTTTGGTTTTTTTTTCATTTTTCTTCTCTTATATTGTCTTTTATGCTTTTATGTCACTTCTTGTAAAGGTAGAGTAGTAAAAATAGGATTTAAAAATGGAAAAAATTAATGAAAGGTAGTTTAGAAAAAAGCCTTCTGGCAGCATTCTATTTTATTCATTGTGCAAAAATTATATTTAAAAAAATCCAAATTCTTAAACATTTGCATGATAACTCTATAACTTCAGTACAGTATAATCTCCAGTTTTGAGGAAGAACGGGAAAAGTTTTAAACAAAATAGTTGCAAACAAGTTGACAGGGATGGAGAGTGTTAACAGAAAGTTCTTAATGAAAAATTGTGACCATATCTTTTCTAGAGGTAGTTTAAGGAGAGAGCAGGATGGAGTAGGGAGGGGGAAAGAACTCTCCTACATCTCTCATCAATGACCTAGCTAATTAAAGAGTGTCAGTGGGAAGCTGTGTAAATTGTCCGTTCCAGTTCCTTTTGTCCAGAAAGATGATTTCATGGGGATATAAGGGTAGGATTGCAAAAGTGCTTGTGTGGAAAACTGGGAGTTGTTCTAATGAAACAATAATTCTTCTCTAACCTCTGCAGTATTGAACTGATTGTCATTTTCATTAGTTCTGCTTTCTTCTTTTATTCCCCTCTCCCGGTCTGTTCAGCACATCTTTCAGTGAGCTCATACTGTGTCTATTCTTGGGTTTGGGTGGCTGTTTTGGGTGGCAAGAGAAGAGAGAAGTCTCATTCCTGAAAGGCTGTGTCTTCAGACTCTGGCAATGGGAGGCGCAGAGGTGCCCACTTTACTGCTCACTTTCCTAAATTGCAGCCAGTTGGGGCTCAGCCTCACTCCACACATCATAAAAGCCCACCTCAAGGTTGCTTTGAATTGAACCCTAGGGTAAGTCCCTACTCATAAAACTGGAGAGTGCTAGAAGGCAATGACACTCCAACTGTGTCTTTTTTTTTTTTTTCTGATTGCCTCCTTACCTTTGCCCCTGCACCCTGTCCTTTGGGGCTAGGCAGATTCCCCCATGGTTACAGTGATGCTGTTTCCATGCAGCAGACATAGGACACCTGTATTTGTTAGTTCTAAAGTTGCTTTCTGTCTTCTGGAGCTGCATGAAACCGTTAGGGCAAGAAGATCAAAACTGCAATTTTAGTTGCCTAGAAGAACATGGATGTTTTTTCTTGCTTGGGGAGTGCCAGATGAGAAAGGGAGAACTGTGCAACAGCTTGAAATAGCCAACTGATCATCTATAAGCAGGCAATTAACCTCATTGTAGAGGTCTCACTCCAGGTCTTTCCAAAACTTTAGCCTTAGCATAAGGTCCAGACAGCAGTTAAGATCTCTTGGAACAAATCTGCAGTAGAGCAGATTTCATGCTGGAAAACTGCAGCTTGATTGTACTTCTGAAAAACAGAAGGATATATAAAAGTGGGAAAAATTGGCTGCTGTGGAATTCAGCAACGGATCATTATTTAAAATGATTACCAACCATCACATAAGCCTATTTTGGACCAATTTCTATTGTACATAAAAAAGGACACAATTTAGATGAAGTGTACAATTTTTATATTATCTTAAGCCTATTCACGGTTGGGGTTTGGTTTGGTTTTTTTTTCATTCTGTGTAAATCTGAACTAGACTGTTCAGTACTCTAATTAAAGTCAACATTCTTTATGTGATAAATTAGTTTTTTCTGTTGAAGGAATTCAACAATAAAATGACATTGAAATTCCTAGTGAAAATATAAGAAGACATCTTAAAAGTCACACCATGAATTTTGTCACTTAAAGGATTTTCCAGATATATGCAAGTATGAGGACTTAGATCAATTTTTATGTTACTTTACTACTAGAATTTGCACTGCTTTTCTAAAAAGCTGACTTTATTATATTTATTTTTGACAACTCCTGCCCCTATAGTTTCCAGAATAAAATGGCATTTTCATTAACTGCCAGCAAAGGCAAATGTCTGGGTTCATTTTGGGGTTGGGTTTTTTTTTTTTTGTCATTTCATTCTGTATTTTCTGTAATTGAAGCATCTAAATTATAGAAGTTAGCCTGCTAAAGCACTTGAGTAAAGTGGCAAGGATTTTTTTGAGTTACTTTGCATAGTTGAGGAAGCTTTGAATTCCTCTGTTTGCAATGAACCCTGTAAGCCTCCAGCAAAATTCTGTCACCCTGTTACGTATTTGTCATGTTTCCATATTAAAAAAAAAAAAAAAAAGCTTAAGAGGGGAAAAATTAAGGCTCTCTTAGGATCTTGCTGAGGATGAAATGTAGACGGAATCAAATCACTATTCTTTTCCTCTCTTTAGCTGGGGACAAAACCAGAGATGATATTTCTTAAACATCGTGGCCAAAAAAACGGTGTGTAGTTTGGGAGTAGATCTGAAATTTAATTAAAAAAAAAATCTTAAACTTTGTATGTGAATCCTTAAAACACTTTGCAGAATTAAAATATTTTTCCTCCATATAGTTAAATTATTTGTTCTGGTGGTGTTTTAAGTTTGACTTTTCCCTACTTTTTCCTAGTGCTCCTCATAATGTAACATCTATGCAGTTATCTTTAAGCTAGTTGACTGGGCACCTAAGGAGAAATAAGCTTCTCTATAAAGACAGAAAGGGAGGGAAAAAGGGAAGTTGAGTAAGAATCAGTCATTAGAGTCACCATTTCTCCTCTGGTGTCCCTATAATGCATTGTTGTTGTATGCTACCCTCTTTCTTACAACAAAGGCGACTATAAGAGTTTATAGTCTTTAGTGGTTCCTGATATTTGGCAGGTTTTCCTCACTGTGCTTTTCTTTCTGAGCATTTATTTTTGTGTCTGCCCACACATGCAGATGTGCATGCACAAATATGTGTATGATATATTAGTATATGTGTGTTCATGCATACGTGCTGGATTTTTGTCTTTCTTTCCTTTGGAACTGTTTGCAGGTGTAATTTATTCTTCTGAAAAAGAAATTGTATTCTCTTAGATTAATTCCAGGTTAGTAAAATAAGAGAGAAAGGAAATTAATGTATTTCATGTTATGGCGGGATATGTCCAATATTGAATTATCTTAATTCTTACTATTTGTGTACTGACATATTTACTTTTACGATTTTTACAAATATTTACTAATTCAGCTTTCCAGTAGGCTTTTGAAGTGACTGAGGATTGTTACTCCCATTTTACAGGTAGACAGAAAGACAGGTATTTGTTAGCAAAGGAAGGTAAAAGAGATTTTTGTATTCAATCTTGTGCTGAACAGTATAATATAGATGTCAGAAAGTTTGTCAGCCTCTCTTCTTGTCCCTCAGCTTAAACTGGGGGATTACCTCTCCATGAAAGGCGTCACCATAGTTGAATGCGGCCACTGCGTGCGCAGAAAATACATGAATTCAGTTTGACTGAGTTCAGATTATCTGGACAGCTCTAATAGAACACACAGAAAGAAAAGAAGTGGAATGAGTGAAGAGATGGCATTATATAAAGAAGGAATACTTCTCTTTTCTCTACTTTTCCTTCAACTGCAGTTGTGAGTGCTCTTACATACTAAGGAGGCTATTCAAGAGGGTCATTCGTAAGAAATTGATAGTGCTGTCCAAAAAATTCAACAGGATGTTCCTGACGTTTGTAATCTGAATTAAGCAGCTGTAAATTTTCTGTGATGAATATTTAGCCTTTTCACTCTGTTTTAAAAATGAACAAAGAAGAGGAAGTTTTTCTTGCCTCTTCACTTTTTGCAAAAGACTGAAGAAAATATGTATTGTACAGGATAAGTATTGCCAGGGTATTTCCTTTACCTCAACATCTGGTGAATTATTTGTGCAGATTGGACTAAATGCTGTGACATGTCTTATGGCATATGATGCAAAACACAGTCAGCCTGACTTGGGTTTGGATAAAACGTGATGATGTTACTAAGATTTTTAATCAACTAGGCTACCCAATTTTTAACAAGACGACACTAGCTAAGGTCTTTTCAGTAAAAATACTTGGGAACAGGTCATTCACTGATGTATATTGACACACTTCCACCAGTTCCAGTAGATTTATGTGTTCTTCAGCATTATGTGTGGAAACAAAGCCAAGAGTTAATTCGTATAAATGGTTTACTTGTTAAAAGTATCTAGAACAGGACATTAACTGATGAGTAGCTACTTAATAATGCTGTATGAACATTCCTGTGTAGATGTGTCGGGTATAAAAGGTTGTAATCCTTTTACCCTATTCATCAGATAAGTCAACTGTATATTTTGCATGGATTATTTCCATGTGTGAATAGGCTTGTCTGAATTGCTTTTTATTCACCTTGAGTATTAAATATTTTGCTTCAGTGGATAACACCTAGATCGTATTTCTGTCAAGTGAAATGCTATTTTTAGTGGGGGACCAAACCATAAAAACAGTTAGGGATTTTTGCCAGTTAGGTAGAACAGAGGTGTCACCTTTCATATTGTGTCATAGTTTATCTCTGTTAGAGCACTGGCTGAAAAAAGGAGGTCTGGATTATTCATCCTAAAGTGACTAACATTCCCACCTCCCACTTGCCAGGCAGCGTACTAATCTTTGCTTTCATAAGCAAGGAATGCAGAATATGGCCCTGTTGAAACTCTGCTGCTGTGGGGGAAAAAGACCCAACAACCCAGCTTTTTAAGAGGAAGAGAAGACAGAACATGTACTGTTGTAACCCAGGGCTAAAGAAACTTATCTGGTGAGGGTAAGGCACTGTACATGTCAGCAGCAAAGGGGGCAAGAAGAGGAGAAGGTCCTGAGTTCTGAACATATGTTGTTCTTCAGTGCTCATACTCAGCGTGAGCATCATAATGTGGTCCTATTGCTATTTTCTAATACAGCTGAATGTATTGATACTACAGCTGTTGAACTAGACTGTAACATGAAGTGACAGCCATAGCATTGCAGTTAGCAATTTTGAGAAGTGATAAGAATTCCTGCTTACTCTGTAAATGTGGTAGTTCAGACTTGTCAGCCTCGGCCTCATATGTTACATAAGAGAATAATATACAGCATTTTGTTATTTTCTTAATTATAATAGTTTTACTTCCAGAACTAATGTTTTTATTCTACTCTCTGCCATTGTGCAGATTACCCCCCTGAGAGTTTTGCGTGTTGATCAATGGCAGGATTTGGTTATATAGGAAAAACCGCTCCATGCTGTTAGTGATGACAGACACAATTAAATTAATTCTCTGCAGTCGCCTTTGTACACAGATTTCCCCATTAATATTGATGGACTTTAGAGTCACAAGCACATGTTGGGAGAGGAGCAAGCCCCTGAATTTTGTTCTTTTGGAGCTGACTATATCACTTTATGTCTAAATGTAAGGAAATCTGCTGACAGTTTTGATATATTAAATTATAACTGAGAACTAATTCAAGGATCAAAGATGCTCTTTGGGAGAGATCACTTTACTGGTAGGAAAAATCATTACCTTTTTCCCCAGTTTCATATATTTGTACTGTGTGTCTTGGAAATATCATTCCCTACAGTTTCTGAATCTTGATGTTTAATTTAACACAAAGGTCTTTGAGCAGCACAATGGGAGGGGGGCTTCTGCTAGTAAAACCTCGTAGAAGGAAATTGAAATGTACATGTTTTTTCTCATTTATCAAAGAAGTGCAAAAATCTAAACTGACATTTTATATCAAATGAATTATGAACTGTGTACTTTGTACCTAAGGGAACAACAACTAAATTAGAGTTTTGTTAAAAAGAGAGAGAGAGGAAAAAATAGGCTTTTAATAAAATATACAGTCATTTTTGGTATTTTGTCTGAAGCTGACATATGCTGTACTTTGCAGAAGAAAACGAGAGAGTATAGGCAGGCTACTTCAAAGGCTACATGCTTTGAATGCCTTAGAGTGAATTGAGAAGCAGGTTAAGATAACACAGAAACCGGAGTTTCTACTTAATAAGTATTGTTGCTTTGATATTTTTGTTTTCAGCCTTGTCCAACTCAGGTGAACGGGAAAGATAATATGCTTTTTAATAGCTTGAAGATTGGAGCAACGTAGTAAATTATTGTTTTTTTTAACTTCCATTTGTGAGAGTATGGTTGCTACTGAAAAAGACTTCCAGGGAGCAAAATTTTAGAAGACTCTTGATTGAACTATAAGAGGTAGATTTTCAGGCATTAATATCCTCGGTATTTTAAGGGCATGGCTTCCACTGTCATTAGGTGAACAACACTTCTTGCAAGCAAAGAGGAGACTCCCAGTCTGTAAAGTTAGAGCGTTTGTAACACTTCGAGTTTTTGTACATTCCCAATTTCTGAATTTCCTTCACGACTTTCAGTGGGAATATATTTATTTCAGTGCATTGACATAGAAGACACTTTGATATTGTTGTGATAAGCACCTACACCTTAGAGAAAATGGGAAATGAGAAGATAAAATTCAATGGTTTCTTTGACAACATATTCCCTAGTGCACTCATATACTGCTTTTTGATATATGAACAAAATATCCAAGAACTAGTGGCTTTTCTTGTATGTCATATACATATATTTCATAAAGATATATTTCAGAAGATTAGGTAAGTTAGAACATACAAAAGCTTTCAGAAACTCCGCAAGCTCCTTGCAGAAAACAATGGTGTATGAACAGAGATTGTGGGAATATCATTCTATGAACACATCACAAAATCTGAAACACAATGAGACCAGCTATGTTTGTAGCTTTAATATTGTTTTATATCAGTACCATCAGAGGATGAGAACCAAAACCAAAGCTGTAATGAGTTGCATTAATGATGGCACATCCTCAGCTGAGATATCCAAAGGTACCTACACCCAGGGAGGCAGTGCCTTGGTCTTTGCAACCTTGCAATTCCCAGTAGTGATAAAGTCATCTGATCCTTTAATATGTGGGTCTGCTGTGAAGAATGGTTTATTTATTGGTATAAACAATGGGTATTTTTAGTTAAAAGAAAGGTGTTTGGTTTTTCTCATTTATAGCTAAGATTTTACTTTTATTATTCAACAATACTGATTTTCTTTCTCTAAATGTTGTCTCTTTTTATAAATTATAGTACTATATAGTATTCATTTCAAAACAAAGTGTAAATGCCACTGGAAATGTGGCAGTGTAAACACACATTTTTCTGTCACAGAAAGGGAAGGAGAAGAGGTGGAAGTTTGAAGGGGTGCAGTGTTTTGGCAGAGCCATGACAGAGAGCTGGTCCCCTCCAGGCGTGCCAGAGAGTCAGACTTTCTGCTCGTGCTGTCTGTGGAGGAGGTGAGAGGGATGGGGACAGCAACTGTAGGTGGGAAGAATCACTTTCTTCTTTCTCAACATCTGCCTCCCATTTTCCCTATAAAAAGTCATTGACAATGAGACAAGGGTTTTTTTTTTGATTACCACATAAGGCATAGAAAAGTTAATTAGCAGCTGCGAACCAAATCCAGCTCTGTCTTGCCTGGATTGCTGGGAGTGGAAACCTCTTTTCCTCCTCTTTCTGCAACATAGGAAAGAATTTGAGGGGGGAAATGTCTGTTGTGGCTTCAATTGTTTCATGGCCAAAAGGTAGTCCAGTGACCTGGATCTTGCAGATCCCTGTAGGACATCCAAGACATATTAAGACAGCACTGCCCACATCAGGTGATCTGTCATTTTGTCAGGTCTGTTGCCTATTTATGGACACTCTCAAGCTTGGATTCTATCAAAAATCATAGTATTTCACACCATGCTCTATGTACTGTAGAGAAATTTATGGATTAAAAATCCATAGGTAATGTTATTGCAGATCTAATTTATTTGCAAACCTGCACTGTTCTCCAGTCTGTACATTTAGGCACATATAAACAGATGCTTCTGTCAAAAGACACATCAACAGGTAAAACTTTAGTTTTCTGCCAGCAGGATAGACTGTTCTGTGAGTAACTGTCCACTGGCATATTCATACTGCAGGAGTGCACATAATGCTAGCATTTGAACCAGACTTCTTATTTAACAAGAACATTCACATATTTTCTAATATCTCACTTCCTTTAGATTCAGTTAGGTTGCTATATTTTCTTAGTTTCTTTTGCCACATTGAGTGGAGATATAGCAACAATCATTTGCAGAAACCACGTCCACTTGTTCAAATAGAATGCTGCTTTCTGGTTTTGAATATCCTATGTTATCCTTTTGCATTCAGTCATAGAATAAAACAATATTAAAATTAATTTTCAACAACTTATGCTTCAGACTGAGGCATGTGCTTCTTGTAACATCACCACCTCTGTGCCTTTTCCTTTTCCTTTGTTCCTTCTTCATCTTCCATGACGCTGGAGTCCCCTTCACTGAATTATTAGGCTGGAAGAGTTCATCAGGAAATCATCTTGTGCATCTTCTTCCCTCAAAACTATAAGTTGTCTCATTTCTGGTAAAAAGTTTAATCTGATGGAGACTTGAAATCTTTTTTGCAGCAGTTTAGTCCCATTACTGTATGTCCTGTTTCTGAGGACACAGAGATTCTCTTTGTCTTTACAAAACTTCTGTTGTTCTTCAAGCTACATAGGTTTAAACTTGCTTCCGCCGTCTTTTCCCAACCATCAGTGATATAATTTGCTTTTTTTGTTGCTTTCCGGAATGCCCTATTTCCAGAGCTATCTAAGAACTGCTTAGTTTCAAACATGAAGTAAAAAGCTTAAAAGCCAGCCTGCAGTTCTTTGAAATTGTACCATCAACATTAAGAAAGAAACTTCAGTTTAGCTAAGTGTTTCCTTGCCAGCAGTCTACGAGACTCTCACCAGAGATGTTTCCGTCAGTGTGGAAGTTAGCATACCTGCTTCTGGTCATAGCACTTTGTCTGCAGATATCAATTGTAAAAAAAACCCAAACAAACAACAAACCAAAAACTTCCTGAAATTAATCTGTAAAGCTGTTTCATGCAGGAAGCTGAAGCTATTGACAGGATCTTGTTCCCCCTGGTCTTGCCACATCTGTTCCCTTAAGTAAAAAGAGGCAGATCGGACAGTTTCTCAAAGCTACTTCACAGAGGTAATTAATTTTCCAGTAACCAGAGTCAAATTAACTCACAGGAACTGTTTGTTTAATTGCGGTTTCTGCCTGATTTTGTAATACCAATCCTTATGTTTTTTCCTCATAGTATTTTTTAAAAAAATAATTTTGTGATATGACAGTTATTGGCTGGGCATCGTTTTAAATAGTCTGATGAATAATTAGTTTTACTGAGCAGTTATAAATACCATCCAATGTCTTTATTACAGGTATTAAAATAGTGAATCATTCAGCTAATTGCTTATTGGCATTCTTTTGTAGCTTTTAGAGTTTAGCAAATTTCTTGCTGAGTAATACAGATAAACTTCTATCTAGCATGAGGCAGGTTACTTCTTATATAAAGGTAAAGGTGACAAATCTATAAGACATTTTTATAGCGCTGACCTCAGTAAGATGTAACACTTAGGAAAGGGGTGTTTCTTACACATATTTTCACTTGAGACCCCTATCTGGATTGCTGACGTTGAGGTTTTACATGAAGAAAAGTTTGTTAAAAGGAGGGGGAGGTTTGATTTTGGTTTTTGCTAGAGCAATATTAATGAGCAATAAGTAAGTCTGCCCTGGGATTTCAAAAGACAGTTGTCTTAAACTTCAGGTTTGCAGGTCATGGAGCCTGAGTTAATTTCCAGGGCCCTACTAAAATGGTACTCTGCAGCCTGGAATACCAAACAGTGCAAGTGGAAGAAAATTTGCCATTGGAGTTTACACACTCAATCCAGATAAAGATAAATGTTAGATTTTTCAAACTTCTCTTTTTCATTTTTCCGAGTGATATTGTGCCTTACAAGTACAAGTAACATTAAAGATTAATGCTAAAAGTATAAAGATGTACAGAGACACTCCTTTTCAGATGAAATTACTATTATAGCATCAGATGTATAAAAAAGGATAGATCATGAAGAGAGAACAAGATATTTCTGTACCCTGTTTAGGTTATACTTCTGAAAAGAAAAATTCATGAACATGAGGGGTGAACAGGTTTGGAGTTACTGGGAAGTTTATGGTGGCTTTAAGCTACTCCTTCATGTCTCTTTACCTGCTTCTTGCCATAGCACAGTTTCCCTTCTTCCAGACGCCATGTGCCAGAAAGGGACAAGCAAGAAGGCCACCATGGGCCTTTCACATTGTATGTTCCAAAATGCATAGAAGTGTGTTGAATAAAGAGTGCATTGTCCCTGGTATATGTATTATTGGATGGAGATATATCTGTAACTGGGAACATGTATCAGTGAAATTATAAAATTAAAAAGAAAGTCCAAGAGTACTCTACGCATTCTTTAGGCATTGAGTAGATGGAAAACAGCACGGTTTAACGTATATTTTAAATGAAAAATCAAGAAGAGTTGTGTGTAGTTGCTATACACTGGATAGGAAAGATAACTGGGAAAAGAGGGTTAAAAACCAAACTGGAGTAAACCTCAATGAACCTGTGAAGATAAGAAACAAAAAAAGCAATCTTCTGCTTTGCCAATAGATAAAGGTTTATAACTAGCATGCCCTTCTAGTGATGACATATGGCCCAGCACCATGGCCTGTCTTTCGGTTAAATGAAACAAAAACACATGGCCATGTTGAGAATTATGGACAGTGCAATGGCTGGAATTATTTGCGCTGATCAAACAACCAGATAACAGGCATACCTGGGAAAATCAGGAGAAACAAATGTCAATGTGCAGAACATATTGCCATAAAAAATGTCGTAATGAGATGATCTCAGTATGGGCACCTAAAAAAGAAAATGAATCAGGAGTATCTAAAACAACCACTGCAATGAGATAAAGAAATGGGGTTTGTGAATTGAACCTGGAAAAGAGTGAGAGTAGGCATGACTGAGCGAGACATTCATCTAAAGGCAGTCTGACTGAGACTTTTCCTTGCTGTTATGGCACAAACTGTGGAGAGCCTATTTTCCTTCTCTGCAGTTACATATCAGCACTTATCATTTGCATACACGTGTACGAAACATATTTCACTGAGATGCAAATGCATCAGCTGTGCTAAATATTTTACACGTGCATATGTGGCAAATTGTGGAGTTGCATTTACATAGCTCCAAACTCTCCTAGCTGCCTATCTGCAGATACTATGGATACCGCAGGCCAATGTATCTAATCACTGTTAAAAGTGGTGTCACTTCACTTCAAAGTTGGTGTGTTTACACCAATTTGACAGATATCAAATCGAGCTCTACTGGCTTTTCTTCCTTTTATTAATGATTAGTAGTGCAGGCATTTTAACAACTAGATAATAATTCATTGTCCTACTGATAGTTCACTTTTAATTGTCCTACTTAAAGTTTTCTAATTTCAGAAAATTTAAAGTTCAGATATATCCTTATGATATACATAATTAGTACCTCTCAGAAAAATAAGTTTTAAGCATGGAGTAAACAATTAAGCACAATCATTTAACACAATGCTTGCTGTCCTAAAATAAACAAATGCTTAAAAGGCTGACTACTCCTGCATATGTTGTTTAAGATATGGAAACTGAGGCATGAAGTTGCAACACTTTACAAAGCCTGCTTAGCACATTAGTGGCTGACCAGGGATCAGATCTTTCTTGACTCATCTGCATGTACCTGAGTATCTAGAATACAATATATCATTGTCAGCTTGAAACGGTCTTCAGTTTTTATTATTTTGTGGGGCTGTTTATTAATTCTTTGATTAAAATTGACATCTGATTAAATATTTTATTCTGCCTTTGTAGTCTCTTCTTATACAAAGCGTGACTTTCTGCCCTGCTAAGTGAGGATTTACTGGGCTAGATGTTGATTCAGTAGGTTGCAAGTGGAGTGGTTGCCCCCTGAGGGTCATATTGAAGCTTGAGGGGAGCTTTTTGAGCAACATTGCATCTTAGAGACGATATATCAAGCTGATAGATACATGGCTCTTCCGTTGAGAAATTCGCAGTAGAATTATTGCTGGTTGCCAGTTATTACTTGGGTAGTAAGGAGTCTCTCGGGAATATGGATTGGATAAAAAGGGTTAAGCTGAGGGAAATGTTACGCTGAAGACCTTGGTGATGAGGAGTGTTTGAAATAGTCAAAGGATGTTTTGTGTGCAACTTAGAATTACCATTTTTATTTCTGGGGAAGAGCTCTGTAGTTTTAATGATCAAAGCATGATTAGTTTAATAGAGCACCTTTCTCATTATGACTCAGCAGAGACTTCACAATTTCTTTGTTGTACTCTTCTGCCCACTTGCCCCGTTCCTTTGGAAGCACATGGCTGAGGACACCCACTAATGCATAGCTGAGAACATTCTGCGCAAGCTACAGGAAGTCTTTCAGATTAAATAAATTTGCTGTATATTCTAACATGTTGGTTTGAAAGTAGTCAGCTAGGCTTGTTCTACAGATCAGTCGACTTTCACAGAAAGACTTGTCCAAATTTTCTACTCTTCTCTATGCTGTGCTTTTGTTGGTAGAAGAGATTTGGACATTTAGCTGAGATTACCTACGCCATTGAAATAACATCCGCACTGTGAATTGTTATTGACATTTAGACAGCTACATCTTTGTTTTTTGATGAACATTCCTGTATGGCTATAATAACCACCACTAAACATACATAAAGCTTAATCAGAGCTTGTACTTTGTAGATCTCAGAGAGCTTTACAAAAAAAAAGATAAGTATTATTATCTCCATTTAACAGACTGAGAAATGAAAGGCAAAGGTGGAGTGATGTGTCCTGACAGAACTGGAAATAAATTTAACTCTCTTGCCTCCTCAGTGAGTTGTTCACACTATCTCCTCAATAACAATGTGAACTTTTGTTTCCTGAACAAATTACAGCTCAGCTAATTAGATTCAATTTTAGATGTAGCTTTTTTTGCTGTGTAGAATTTCTGTGTGCACTTAAACAACAGGTGCATTTTAAGCTACAAACAGTTCAGTTCTAAATGAGGTAGTACCCTGCTTTGAAGGGATATCGGGTCTTTCTGTTAGTGTCAGCTTGTGAAAACAGTATAAAACCCTCTAATAAAAGTTTTTACATTATTTGTGCCACCTTTCTCATGCTGGCTGAGTTTGCCTGCTAACAACTTCAGGAATCACTTTATAAAAGGATGCCAAAATAATTCACGATTATCTGTGAGTACTGTACTTTGCATCTATAAGATTTAAACTACCTTATTGCACAACTTAACTCTAACATGGGTTATGTTGCTGCTAAACAGAACAATGTTAAATGAGGTAAATGTATGTTCTCCATTTTACTCAGAGAGTGAAATTTAATTCACATACAGAGGCTTTTGCTGTGCAGATGTTTGTTTTTGATGGCTCAGCTGGAAGGATGTTGGGGGCTGTTCAAGTTAAATCAGCCATCTTCTTGCCTCTGAGTTGAGGTGATCACAAGCTCTTGACTGGCCTTGAAGGTGTTGGCAAGGGATTTGCAGACCATATTACCTTAGTCTCAGAGATCACCTGGATTTGGAAACAGGAAGACTTCCAGTTTGCTTGGTATTTACTGGAGCCTTGTTGCCTAGATCTAGATAACAGCAGCAGGAGGAGGCATCCAAAAGCAGCCAGGCTGGCTCAAGCCCAGAAATTTTATCTTGTCCTTTACACGATAATAGAGAGGATGGGAAGGGAGTGAAGGAAGCTGGAGATCCTGTTCCACTTCATTTTGTCCTGAAAACCAGGAGGGTCGCAGAGCTAGGAGCCAATTCTCAGAAGTAAAATACCTGGTAATAACTTAGGTATCCCAGCAGCCAGCTTTTAGAAAAAAATTCATATGAGAACTGGCAGACATTGAACTCCAGGGAAAAGGAAAATTCCATCTCTAGATTGGAATTGGAGCAAGCCATGTCTTGTGCCTTGCTATATAATACAATTTGGAGCTGAAGCTGAAGAATTTTGAAGTTCCCCAGTCACAAGTATGTGTAATCAGAGTAAACAAGCCAGGTGCTAGTTCACATATCTCTGTATATATATGTCAGTATAAATAAAAACTATTGTGTACGACTGATGACTTTTTTTTTTTTTTTTCTGAGCCAATGCCATCCTTTCATCTGTTTCAGGGAGAGAATGATTGAGACAGTGTATCACAAAGTCTGTTACTTTCTTCACAGTAACCACCTCATATACAGGTGATAAGTGAAAATCATAAAACTTACTGTAAAATGCTGTTTGCTCATCTTACTGCTTACAACTTATGCCCTGAGACTTACAACTACACCTTAAGTTACAGATCTGTGAGACTGTTTTTTTCCAATAGAGAGAAGGAAGAAAATAACAGCAACAAAAAAAGACCAAAGAAAGAAGCAAATGGTAACTACTGGACCATGAAATGCAAAACTATTATACAAGGGTTTAAATGACAAAAGCAGTAACTTTCTGGTGTTTCAGCTCTCTGGAAAAGAGCTACAGAGCTATGGCTACAGACACGCATTATATATAAACGTTCCAGATGTGTTTATATACAGAAAGTTTCTTCAACAGATTGTGTTCTTCTTAAAGAAAAAACAAAGCCATAAACTCACGGGTGCAAACTGGCATAGTTCTTTTTACTGCATGCGGGGAAATTTGCAGCAGTTAAAGGTCATCAGTGGTATCTTTACTGGCAGATTTTGATCTGCAGTTCCTGGACTTCATAAAAATTAATTTCCTTGACAAAACAGTGGGCTAGAGACGAAGCCTTCAGTGAATCTATTTTGGTTTCTACCTAAAGACCTTTTTTCCCTTAAAATTTCTACTGTTTTCTTTTAAAATTTTTCTTAATTTATAAGAGTGAGGAGGTATCTCAATGGTACAAAGTCTGATCGATTTTACTCTTGCTGGGTAACATTTCTGTGAGCATTTCTTTAACTTCTCAGGGTGGCAGACCTGGGCACAAGGAAAAGTAGATAATGTTTGAACAGGTGGTAAAGAATATGTTGCTTCTGAATTACTTCTGGTGTTTGGAGGTTTGCTTTTAGCAAAGTGATATTCATGTAACTATTGGAAAGATGAAAATAAAGAAATAGCATTGTTCAGTAGTGAAAATGTTAAACTAAATGGACCATGTTAACATTGCTGTTGATCCTGAGGAACAGTTTTTCCAGTATATGGAGCATTTTGTTTCCACCCAGCATATGTTCTCCATGGTTTTCTCTGCTCTAATTCATCCATGTTTTTCGACAGCTCCAGATGGCATGATGCCTCCAAGGCTTTCATCTGCCACTCCGACCAGTCTTCAGGTTGTCTGGTCTACACCAGTTCGCAACAACGCCCCAGGCGCGCCCAGCTATCGACTCCAGATGCGGCGGAGGCATTCTGCTGGTGACATTTTAGAGTACGCAGACCATAGCAAGGCCACCATCAACTGCTTAGCAAGAAAAGTCCCATTATCTTGAATATGGCTCACCTTTACGGTGGCTGTTTTTGCTACAAGACTTGTAATGTTTTAGTCTTTCTTTAGGTGCTGGGATGTTTAATGATGTAACTCATGCTGCTTTTCTTTGCAGTTTGCTTTCCAGCCCTACTGCTTCCTTACAACACAGGATCGGAGATCTTCAGCCATACACTGAGTATGAGATGAGAGTCATTGCCTCCAATGGTTATGGCAATGCTTATAGCAACTGGACTTCAATGACTACAGCAGAGGACAGTAAGCAGTCTGATCTTATTTAACTCCCTTCAGCAGAAAATTTAAATAACAGTTCAGCTGCCATTGCACATAATTTCTTTTTGGTTATTAAGCTTTTTCAGTTAAATACTAATAATGTATTTTCTTCCTGAATATTAACGTGCAGTAATAACTCCTAAGGGATCAAGTATCTGTTGTCTTAGATTTTCATAAAACATGAAAATTTAAGTGTATGTTTTGTGAAGTAGTATCCAATTTCTTTATTTTATCCCTCCATGCATAAGTGTTCACAGGGTCTAAGATACGCTGGTAAGTACAGCTTTGTAAGTGGTCTTCCTTTATATTCAGGGGCTTGATTCTGATTTCAGTCATATCAGAGAAAATAAGTTGAAGTTAATAGTATATCACAGTTGTCTTATCTCTGTGTTGAGAATACCTAAGCTGTACCACAGCTTTTCTTTCCCAGTGATCTTTGTTAATTCAAAGTGGTGATCTACTGGTCTGAAATTGAGTTTGTCACTGACTATGTTGTGCAGACTCACTCCACATAATTTGTTCAACAGTCCCTTGATTTAACAAACAGGTATTAGCATATAGGTACAGCCATTTAGTTGGCAGGGAAGGCTTTTGCACCTGATACAATATGTAAGCAGAAATATATGACAAAACTTGAACTTGTTCTACATAATACATATACAAAGTACATAATGTCCAGCTTTTTTTAAGAAACAGCTATTAGTTTTGCCTTACAACGTAGCACACTTTTTGGAAAAATCTATTGTTTACAAATATTTTTTTTGCCTTTTTTTTTCAATCAGTAATGGATGACCCCATCATACCAAATTTTTAGAGAAATTAAGTATTTTCTGAAGTGATTTTTCCTATTATATCTTGTTTAATAAGAAAGTAAGTCATTCTGAGGAGGGAAAGGCAGGGTGGGGGGTGTTTCATTACTGGTTTGATTACTATGTTGCTTTCTCTGCCTTCACACCAAAGTGCCTTATGGTCTTACTCTATTTTAAACTGATAGGACATCCGCATTTCAGACCATAAATTTAACCTAATGCTCATATGGATATTGTAGCAAATATTCAGTGCTGGTGACTCAGCTTCATTTTAGTCCCTTCTCTAAATGGATAGCTATCTTGAGAGAACGCCCCGCAGAAAACATGTGTTCCCACAATTGCAAAATATTTTTCCTTGAGACCGAGCAAATAATTCACAACAGAAATTTATCTGATAAATCAGTTTAAGCTCCAAAGGTATAAATGCTTCTATGAACACATTACCTATAAGTAATTATTTAATAAAAGTTAAGTTCTGAATTTTGTCTTTACATACCAGACATGTGTTTTCTACCTGTGAAAATCTTCATTGAGACTCAATCCCTTTGTTGTAATTGTTACTAAGAGTGGATACAGTATTATTAAATGTGTCTACATTCATAGTCTAAATGCAGCCAGTTTCCTATGACTATTTCATTCAAACTGCAATGATTATTTAGCTCTGATCAGATAGTTCACGTAGTATTTTCTTTTTAGATAGGAGGAGCACAGAACTGAATTTAAAATGCATCATTTGTTAGGATATGTAAAAATTACTTTTTGTGCAAAGTAGTAAGGGGTAGAATTTTAAAATTCTCTTTTTGGGAATTAGGGATAGGGCAGAAGGCCTGCACAGGCCATGCATTCCTATATAGTCTTCTTGGACATATGTGTAGAAGTTACCTGCTGCATAGAACTTGAAGATAGGCAGATTAGTAGGTTTAGGTTATTTTTTAATGCAAGACAAAATGCTGTAAATAATTTTCAAATACTTCCATTTACATGAGTGTGGCACTAGTAACTCATTCTATGCATTTTTTAGTCTAACCTGCCTGTGCCAGATAACAATAATGTACATATCCTATGAATATTTTAAAACTTGCTAAGCATGTGTTAATAAAAGATATTTGTTCCAGTGATCTTGGTCAGTATAACATCAGACTATTTACTGCCAGACAAACAGAAACAGCTGATGAAGTTTCTGGATTAGATCTTGCTTTCAGTAACTTGAATGTAGATTTAAGATAACTATCTTGCAATGTAATCACCACTGAACTGAGAGGTCAGTATGTACCACTGAACTGAGAGCAGAATTTCATGCATTGCATTCAGCAATAAAATGAAAATTTCTAGATATAAAAAAGAAGATAGCAGTTAAGTTTTCCCTTTTGTTATGGCAAGTCTTTGAGCTATCTGAGAAGGAAGCGGTAAAGGAGTTTGCTATAGTTACCAGAAGCTGGCACAGTGGCAGCTGCTGCATTCTTCTGGTGTAGCTTTATGATTCACAAAATTACATTGGTTGGTAGCAGTCCACCCGGTGCAATCTTTGATCAGAGGGACGTTTCCCAAATGAGAAAGGTGCTTTTTCTAGTGCTTGAGAAAGTTCATCTTGATTTGGACAAGTTTTAAGCTAGCAAAATTGCTACTTTAGAGAAAAGCTGCCTGTTCCTTTCTTTTCTTTTGAATGCCCCAGAAACTGTCTGCAGTCCAGTGAGTTGTGTACAGCAGGACATCTCAGTCACCAGTATGTTCTCTACGTTGGCTATGTTTCAGTCCTGTGGGTCAGTGTACGATTCCAGTACGGAAAGCCGGCTTGCACTAGTCGAGAGAGAAGGTTTTGCGAGTTGCCTATCAGGCAGTTCAATTTTTTATTCTTTAGTTCTTACATAAGTGACTGCAAGTCCATCTCTTTTATGTATAAAAAAGTTACAGGCCAGTCCAATGTTTATTCTCAATAAGCAATGTCAAAAGTACACAGTAGTCACTTGAGATCATTACATATGGAAGTTGCTAGAGAAAAAAAAAAAACAATTAAAAAAAAAAAGAGAGAGAGCTCCTGCAATGTATCAGCTGAGCTATTACTTGACAAAGCAGGGAAGCATTATTCTTATCATATAGAGTACTACGGTGGGCTCCTCTGGCATGCTTACCACAAAGCTTTGGTTCCAGGATGAGGACACCTATTCTCTTAAAGCTTCCTTATGTAGACAAAAGAGAGAAGCAATGCAGGACAAGAGGATAGATGATGCAGTTCTCAGCTTTTGGAAGTGCTTGCTTTCTCTGCTGATTATATTCGTTGTCTGAGATGACAAATCTGCTACTTTAGCTATGTAAGTTAGGTCCATATAATTCAGGCATATAAACTAATCCGTAGTTAGTTGATGCGAACGTGGTCAGCTGTGACCAAGAAAGATAAATGGAAACTGAAGCAAGAGAAGACAAATCCTGGTGGGGTGATAAAGGGAAGAGAAAGTCATGTGAAATACATGACAGGCTTAATAGCAGAATGACAGAAGAACAAATTAAGCTGAATTAGTATCATGGTAGATATGATATGATGGTCATATGATAAATAGTACAAACTGCCTGTACATGCTTATAGATTAGGAATTAGAAGAAGTTTCTTAACTGATAGGCTGAGGTTCTGGAACCAATATGCAGTAGAGCAGTAGAAGGCAAAAAGTCTGAATAATCTGAAGACAGCTCTTAATACATATTTGAAGGGGTTCATATGGACTGCATGTCATTGCATGAACAGCCTAACAACTTTTTTTAACAGTTCTGTGATCTGATGTGATAAATGCTTCCTGTGGTCTCTTGTGCCCAGAGCTACACAATTTGGATTTTCTGCTGGATACAGTTGGTAGTACAAGACAGAGACCACATTTCGTTAATATGTATAATTTCATTGTCCGTGTTCCTGAAAAGAGTAAATGAGTCAAGAACAAAAGGCACAGAATTTCTATTCTGCTTAGTGAAAGAGTTTCCCAGCAAGTCAGATATTTCTCATTAGCTTTAAAGGGCAGTAGTCCAGGTACATGTCTCAATATGTTAATAAAAGTATATATTCCCCCAAAATACATCCATGAGAGTACAGCTTCTCACTCCCCCAGTCTGTACGATAAGTAAACATATGTGTGGTTCTAGGCAGGGAATTAAAAAAGATTAATGACAATTTTGTGCCTTCATTTAAGTCGAGTCTGAACTTTTGAAGCAGATGAGCAAAATAGCCTGCCATAAAAGATAATTTCATTTGCCAAAATGAAACTACCTTCTAGTATGAATACTGTAATGAAATGGTTTGAAATATGAACTAAGAATCTTAAGGAAAAAAGATGCCCACTGTTCTGATGCTCAGTAGTTACTTCTCTAAACAATTACATCCATGTAAAAAACTTTATGATTTTATTTTCATCATTGTCAGGCCGAGCTGTGTAGCTGTCATACTTTGCAGTCTTCCCTCCAGTGACAACCACATTGACAACATGTTATACTCCACATTGATTTTACAGTTAAGGAGCTGATTGTGATATATAGGGATTTTAAGAATTCAGCTGAGAGGCTGACTTTTGCCTTTTATCATTCCATTAAAATTTTATAACCATCTTTTTCATGTCATTTCATCCATGAATTCTTACTTTAGAAAGTGATAGCTACTGCTGTGAGCATAACTTTTCTCATGTTCAGAGCTTTTTATTGTATTAGCAAACTATCCCAATTATAGTTAATACTCGTGTTTTACATAATTGTGGTGACCCTTTCAACCAAGCAGTATCGTGCTAGTTGATTTGTATATAGAATTAGATGATTCTGCTTGCCATTTAAAAAGAAGCTGCACCGAATGAGTGTTGGGGACCAGGATTTAATGCTTTCCCATCCAGTGGGGCCAATTAAGCATCTCTCAAATGTCTTGTTTGAACTCAGAGAGTCTTAAAAGTCTCTCTTTTAAAAGGGCAGTAGGGAATGTGTGGGTAGGTATGCTACCTACCAAAATATGCTTTTTTGAAGGGAGGAGGAGGGACTAGGGGGACCCAAAGTTTAAGTTTGACAGCTCCTCCCATACATTACAGATTGTCTGTAAGGANAAGTTATTCAATAGGAATAAAAAGGCTTATCTGTTCCCTCACAACAAACTTCTTGATTGTTTGGGGGTTTGTTGTGTTTTGTTTTTTCCTCCTGCAGAAGCTCACAGTATGATAGCTTATTTATGAGGTATAATTAGATAAAATGCAAGTTTGGAGCTCAGTGGTAAATATTATGTCTTTCAACTCCCTTCCCCCATTAAACTAGAATTTGCAGCAACTTACTTTCAAGGTCTTCAATTCCAAAGCAAATTTTCATCTTACTCCTTCACCCCAGCAAAATTTTCAGTTTACAGAATATACACCTAATTCAGGTTTACACCTCCACCTCTCCATCTTTCACTGAAGTCTAAATAATGGCCCAAATTTTGTTCCAGCTTATGACCTAATTGATTTTGCCCAAGAGTACATGCAAATAGAATTGAATTGCTCTTTACAACAGACCATCTTTTACACTTGTAAATTCAGAGATCTAAATTAATCCTAGAGTGCACAAGCATTAAATATAGAACTCCGTCCTTATTATCACTGTGAGTAGAATGGGATATGATATGAATGAGTTTTATGGAGTTGCTTTGTGATGCATCATATAATGAAAGAAAAAACACTGTTACTTTTTCAAACTTAAAAGAAAAAAAAAGAAAAAAAAAAGAAAAAAAAAAGAAAAAAAGCTTGCTGTCCCAATTTTACATCACCTTTTCCACAGACATCAATGGAATAATCCTGATTTATTTCTCTCTGGATGTAAGAGGAGAATCAGGGCTTCTGACTGCTTCAGCTGTTATTCTAAAATATAGAAGGAGACACTTGCTGTGCTGGATTTGTTTTCTAGGGTTCCTTTTTTCCCCCCTCTCTCTCTTTCTCCTTTCACTTAAAAATTATCAGGAATTATTTAACTTCTAGTGAAGTAAATTATTCTTCCTATAGAGATACTGTTCCTTGTGGTTTGGACAGCATACGGCGTCAGAGGAATTAAACGATGGTGTTGCTGACGACCATGGAATTCCGCATATGCTGTGTCGTGTGTCCTGGAGTCTTAGCACACCCACAATCACTAATGAATTTTAAATTTTCTATCCTTAGCATTTGAAACTTAGCCCCCCCCCCAAAATCCCCAAACCTAAAGCTATTTTAAACAATTACTAAATCCAAGTATATCTTTTTTTAAGATTTCAATAAAATGTAATGTTCACAGAAAAATCTCATAAATGTCAAAATTGCTATGTGCAGAATAGAGGGGAATATAGTATTTTCTTGGTCTGCTGTAGCAATTTATAGATTTCAGGACGTGGTTTATAAGAATGCTAAATGTTCTGGAATTACAGCTGTTACTGATCAGTGATTGAGCCAGATTTGTGTTATTGCACCATGTTCTTGCTTGTACCTAGAGAGCAGTAAAGCCTCAATATAATAAAAAGCACCTGCATTTTAAATGAAATTTCAATTGAAAAACTTAACAGCCCTTCAAATTGCAGAATTTAACGCAGCCCAGTAAAGCTTAAATAACACTTTGCCTCCACAGGCTGAGGGTTTTGCATTCAAGGTGACTTGATTGTGTCGCATGGTGAAATTATTTACAATTAAGGAATTTCTCTGGAGGGCTGCAGAGTATTTGCTGTTCCACAACACCTATGCAGGCATATGGTCGGTCTTTTTCAGTATTCATGGAAGCTCCTGAACCTTTATGATAATTGAATCAGTTAGAGTGCTGAGTGGAGCAAGCATAAAACCTGTTAACCTAAAGGTCAGATCTGTGCATTGTTTATTTATCAGTAGGTGAAAGAGCTAAATCGGCAGCTTCTGTCACAGTCGCAGTAAAAAATCACCTATAATATTAACAGGGAGTAGATAAATTGCAAAAAATGGATTAGAATTATAAACAGAATGAAGTAAAATATTGAATATATAATGAGAGATGCAGCAGGGGCTTACCGAGCTGTACAGTATGCAGCTTTGTTATGCCTGTGCTCTTGGCTGCAATTAGTAGCTAGTGCTCTAGAAAAATAGCAACAAAAGCTAGAACTGCAGATCTCTACTGATACTTAGCCGTACACTTTCTCCACATGCTAAGTGCTAAGATAGGACACTTTTGCAAGACAAGAGAAAAAAAGATACAGAAGAGGAGGGAGGAAGGTTGAGAGGAGGGAAGGTGTGCTTACAAAGCAGCTTTCCTTTGAGAAGAGAGCCATATTCATCCCTTGAATAGCTGGGCCTGCAGTTTCTGAAGAAATAGGCTGTTTAGTAGATTTGAACTTCTTTTGTCATTTTGAGCCTCATTTGATGCGTACTGCTTGCTAATGCTGACTTTTACAAATCACAGACTACTAATAATTTTCCTTTCCTCTTTTTTTTTTTTTTCTGTTTTTTTTTCTGTTACAGAACCCGGACCTTTAGATCCACCACTTTTATTGAATGTTACAGCAAGGACAGCACACATCACCTGGCAGCATCCTTTAAAGCCAAATGGCATTATCACTCATTATAATATTTTCCAAAATGGCCAACTGCATGCTACAGTGCTAGGAACTAGATCTAATTGCACTGTAGAAGACTTGCATCCTTACACTGTCTATGTGTTTCAGGTAGAAGGATGCACTTCTAAAGGATGCTCTCTTTCACCTGAGACCTTAGAAATACAGACTCTTCCAGATGCACCTGAAGATATTCCTGCTCCAGAGCTGTATTCTGATACTCCAACTTCTGTGGTCATATCCTGGCAACCACCTGCTCGCTCAAATGGTTTGGTGGAAAATGTTACGATAGAAAGGAGGGTGAAAGGAACAGAACAAATATCAACTGTGGTGACTCTCCCTTTCAGTCAATCCATGAGTTACATTGACCAGAGTACTGCTCTGAGCCCTTGGCAGAAATTTGAATACAGAATGCTCATGAGCACTCTTCACGGAGGCACAAACAGCAGCGTGTGGTCAGAAGTTGTCACCAGACCATCAAGACCTGCTGGTGTTCAGCCACCTGATGTAGAAGTGTTGGGACCGCATTCAGTTAAGGTAGGAGTAATTCTCATTGCCTCATGGCCTTAATGTGTTTTCCTTGTAGCAACTGTGTATTTAAGAGAGACATCTACTGGCTGAGCTAACAGATTTCATTGCTGCAGGGGCAGTTGAATAATTAGTGTCTGTCCTTTGGCTCAAAAGCATAGATCCCTTTCCATTTTTTTCCTTTGCACCAGCCTCTGGCATTATACTCCAGTTCATTTTTGTCCTTACACACCTGATGTATTTTCAATATTAAACTTGAATGCTTACTTTTAACTCCCTAATGAGATCGGAAAAGGACCTACTACCTGCTCTAAAATTTCAAGACTTCATTAAGTAAAAAGATCTTTTTATATCATTAAATGTTGTATATAATTATCAGACTCTTTATAATAGCTAATGAATAAAAAAATAGCATTGTAGTTCTCCTGATTTACAAAAGAAGATTGTTACAGGAGTACCTAGGAAGTTTCAATTATTCACATCGTTCTGTTGGGAATGAACTCTAGAGGACAGGATAACTACCATTGTTTTGGCTTGCATACAAACTTCATTCAAGGGAAATTACTGTAACCAAACAAGAGGGATTTTTGTAGCTTAGAAGCCTCTTTTGTGTAAATACACACATGCTTCCATGGATTCAGTCTTGTACTAATGCCAAAAGTATTGGTACAGTAGCTTGCTCACCAGAGCACAAAACAAAGGACATTTGCATAGGATTGAAGTTCATCTGTTAGATTCATTATTTTTGGTATACATTGTATTTTCAAAAGGTAAACAGGGTGGTGTTACCAGTGCAGTCTAGATAGTCTGAGGGTATGAATTTAAGCAGTAAACTAATGGTGGGTTTTTTTGCTTTGTTCACAAATAATTTTAAGCTATGAAAAAAGGATATTCACCATTAGACAAAAAAATCATGAGCTTTTAAAATTATGTTTTAATGTCTAAGGAATACCATGTGATGTAACACATTAATAGCAAATGAGTTCAGTACGAGTACAATGGTTACTGTAAGAATTAATAGTGATCGAACACTAGTAATTGTGATGAATTGCCAGAGTGCTTATTGAAGATTTGGGCTATCTTCTTCCAGGACTCTGCCCTCTGTGCTTCTCACTATCCACCACGATTTATAGTAAAGCATTTTTGATGGATTTACCAGAAGCAACAATGCTGAGTAAACAGTAGCCCTAGTTCAATGGTATGCTTACACACATGTCCACGTTTTATTGCATGAGCTTTTACACATTGGCTTCAACTTGGAGCACAAAGAAGTCACTGAAACCTTTAATGCTTCAGTTAATGTGCTAAGAGCATAATAATTTTATACCTTACCCATATCTTCTCTTTCTCCAAGTGAAGTCAACACCCAATGCTAGTTTTAAAAGCCTGTGAGTTATCAGAGGTCTTGTCATTCTTTACTGGATCTCTTTTCTTGGGATCAGAGGTGTATGCTCAGCTGTAATTTTATTGTCTTTTGCTCAGCTCAAAGACTAAGTAATCCACCAATACTGAAAGTCAATTTGGTAATTTATTTCTTCCGAAATCTGAAAACTGGCAGTGCAGTCTTCACTCTGGAATAATTTAATTTTGCTCTAACAATGCTTTTAAAATTTGTTTTCCTTTCTTGCTGAAGTGTTCAAATGCTTTTTTTCCCCTTCTTCCCCAGTCTATCATTAACATTCAAAGCTCTTTAAAGTCATTTAATGTCTACATTGTATGACCTTCTGTATGAGTGGTGGTCATATTTTGTGTCACTGCTGCTCTTTTAGTCTCAGGTTTGTTTTTTCCACCTGGAGACATACATTTGTTTGGTCTGTTAAGACTAATTTCTGTCCAAGATGCTGAAGCCTGGATGTTTTTATTTCCATGACTCAGCTTTATTGCACATTTTTCTTGATTTTAAATATTTAGGTTAAAATGTTCAAAATAATGAAAAGTGGCAGCATTTCATTTAGAAAAGTGACTTATGTATAGGCCTTCCCAAATATACTCTTTTCTGAGTATCTGTCCTTCAGCAAAACTTCTCTCTCTCAGTGTACAGAGTATTGGTATCCTTTCCTGATACAGACATAAATTCTTCTAATTTATCTAGTATTTTATTTTACTTTGTGTTGTTTAATTTGATAGACATCATAATTCAGTCACAAGTGGTGTCCCTCAAGGGTCAGTACTGGGTACAGTCCTGTTCAATATATTCATCGATGATCTGGATGAAGGGATAGAGCGTACCATCAGCAAGTTTGCTGATGACACTAAGCTGGGAGGAGTGGCTGATACGCCAGAAGGCTGTGCTGCCTTACAACGTGACCTGGATAGGCTGGAGAGCTGGGCAGAGAGGAACTTAATGAAATTCAACAAGGGTAAATGTAGGGTACTGCATCTGGGGAGGAATAACCCCATGCATCAGTACAGGTTGGGGGCCGA